>JASDQU010739188.1:177662-180091 GCA_032191745.1 Picea mariana | reverse complement strand
AGCAACAACTATGTTTTTAGTAGTGTTTGGATTTGTTAGTTGCGGTATTTCCATATAACTTAGTTTGAATTTCAAGGGGAGGTAGATCAGGTGGAACAACACTCTCAATGCCATGTTGTGTGAACAAACCCCTTTAGATCTTACCGTGCAGAAAAGTGTAGGCCTTTCCAACAGTAAACATGGTTGTTCTTGTGGTGATACTCTACCTCAATTCCAATAGAAGGATCCATATCATCAACCAGATATTTCTAGTAATCTCTAACGGAGGGAATCTTCACTCTCTTTGCATATGTTAGTGTGTTCGAGTTCTGCTTTGCCCATTTCCATAATTGTGAGAGTTCCTTGTTTCCGAGTCTCCACCTTGGCCTACTTTTTTTTCACCCCATCTTGTGTTGTTTTTTCCAAACCATCACACCTAACCAATCATGAGTATTAAATATATTATGGAAAATGTTCCCTGCAACTTTATAGCAAGTCCACATATCCCTCATATTTTAACGAGTGATTTAAAATAACCGAATTATACTAAAACTGCCACTACTTCCAAGAAAACAAAATCCTTGGAAAATACATCCAATTATTCAGAAAATGGTTTTGAGTTTCATAATATTACAATCCACAAGAATACAAACCCAAGTACAACATGGTGCATGGGCTTTGCAAGGTGTCAAATGTTTGCTTAGGTGGATATATGGGAAATGGTTTTCCTAAATGTAAAACAATATGCCCATATGAAATATGAAATATTGGGGGAAATTATTAAAATAGGGAAGACATAACAAATGATATGGCATAAAACATTAAAAAGTTGAAACTTTATGGAAAAATGAACATGGGTAATGTAAATTCTCCACCCTACAAACAAAACAATACTACCTCTTCTTCTGAGGAAAAAAAGAACTATGTTGGTGAAGATTTGATTCCTCAAAAATAAGTAATTTGGTTAGCTAAAGATGTTAGAAGCATGTAAACAAGGGAAGTTGGTAGTAATCAGAAATTGTGATGCATGGATTAGAAGTAACCCATCTCTTGCTTGGACTAGTAAAAAAAATACACCCCCTACTTCCTCCTATAAATGACAAGGGGGTTGCTTGGAGAACAACAAGATGTTGAACTTTTCATCTAAAGGAACCAACTTGTCCGAGGAACAAAGCTAGACATCTTTGATTGAGATCACAAAAGAGTGAGGATAACAACCCCACTGAGACTCTATAGAAGCAATAAAAGCTCCTTCAAATCACACAATAGAAGGGACACCTAAAGATGAAGTACTCCTCAAACAACCTACTAAAAATATTAGACCCCAAAAAAACTATTTTCCTGAGGGGTATGGTGGTTTGATTCAATACCATGTTGTAAAATTCTCTAAATGTACGGTACAATCTTTTCACCAGTTTGAGAGTTATTGTAACAAGTCATCATCAAAATAGTGAATCAACTTCAAATAAGATCATTTTAAATGCAATATCTTTATGATTCCAATTAACAATAATATGAAAGCTTCGCTCAAATTACTTTTGCATTCCTATTGACCTGCTTAGGGGGTATGCGTGTTAACTATGAGGGTTCAACATTAGCCCATTGACCATTGATATGTGTTAAATGACCAATGGAAGGCTTTGGATTGTCCATCCTATCCAATGTTGCTCATTAATATGTGTTAGATGACCAGCGAAAAGCTTTGGACCGTCCATCCTATCCAATGTTGTGTCGATCACCATTGTTACCAACAAACACCTTATACCACCCATCGTTCAAAGTTTTCTTCAACTATAAATAGTGGAATGTGTAATTCTCAAATTCCTATCGACCCTATAGACAAATTGTGAATAGAACATCTTGTGTTTCATGGATAGGTAGAGTGAGGTCCTTTTTAATTTGGCATAAGACTAGTAGAATGATAGAGTAAGCTTACCTTGTTGAAGGATGTCATTTATGAGAGATTTATAATATACAAAGTTTTTTAGTGTAAACTATTTTTATGTGGATATTTTTCACTCTCACAACTAAACTGTATAATTGAACATTCAATAGAGTGGATTTTATGTTTTATTATTTTCTCTCACTTAAGATTTGCTATTTTTTTCACATTGAAATAATTAATATTTTGCTTAATATTGAATAATTGTAAATTACCATTTTTATATGCATTCCTTCCATAATTTAGGATATAAAACCTTATATCATATATTAAAAAATCACTGAAACATTAACAAACCATAATGATAATTACATATCTGCTCTTACATACTTTCATATTTACTTTTTAAAATATGCTATTTTAAACTTTCTACACCTCAATAATTCTTATTTAAGACAGAAAAATATATTTTAAATCATTTTCAACTAACTGCAGCGATTATAACAAATGAGAAATAGTGTACGTACTTCATACAGTTGCATCTTTATATAGTTAACCAGCTGCAGCT
>JASDQU010739188.1:155162-175162 GCA_032191745.1 Picea mariana | reverse complement strand
TAAAAATATTGAACGTTTTTTATAATTAATCTGGTAACTCTTACAGCGATAAGGCGGAGAGTAGCTCTTACATTTTCATGAAAGCAGAAATCGAGTAATCTAAGTCGGGACCTCTCGCATCCAAAGCGAAACCCATGCCACTAAACTTTTGGAACTCGTCCATTTCAACTTGAGAAATGGATTTGTATTCCAAATTGATAAATCTACTCTTCGCTTTTGTATTCCAAATTGATAACAAGCAAAGTAGTAATAACAAGGATGATGATTGAGAATCTCATGTGAAGGAAAATAGATACAAATTGCAAAGAGAAAAAAAGTGAAGAGAGCAGAAGTATGACGAAGACAAAATCGACGTGCAAGTCTAAGCACGATGGAAATACACAAAGATTAGCCCATTCATTCCTCTTTAATGCAAGAAAAAGTGATTAGAAGTATGACTAGCCTAGGCTAGGTTAGCCATAGCCTAGCCACTTAACCCGTGGTTGATGAACGTCTAGAGGCTATGCCATTTTGTGGTCGGCCAACGGCCATCATTGTGTCGCCCACTATCTGTAGCTTATATTTATTTAATTAGGTTAATGTATAATTTGTGTTAATCGGGAATCTGTGATGAAAACCCAAAAGCTACGTCATCTTGTGACCTTCTATCTTGCTCCTGTTGTAGCTTATACATGGTAAGAAGGTTAATCAAAGTAATGTATAATTTGTGTTACTTAAATGCTTTAATGATTAACTAAGGAGCTCTAATGATATAGTCATTAATTTGTGCACTACAAAGAATATTCTTCTATCATTAAATATCACAACCATAATGCATATTTTTAATTAAAAACTGATTAATTTAGAAAATTTCAATAAATATTCATCTATTAAAGTAATTATTACATTTAGGCATTTTATATGCTTACAATA
Organism: Picea mariana; assembly: GCA_032191745.1. Lineage (NCBI taxonomy): Eukaryota > Viridiplantae > Streptophyta > Pinopsida > Pinales > Pinaceae > Picea > Picea mariana. Next base: position 174,250 of record JASDQU010739188.1, on the reverse strand, counting down.
AACAAAACAAAATTGCATTTCATTCTAGATGGTGTAGTTCAACAATTTGGCAGTGCCTTCAAAATTACGACATTTTCTCAATGTTGTCCCACTGCCCAGCCTAGGTGGGTGGGTGATATCGAACATGACCGGTCAATCTATTATTAATTTATTGGTATATAAATATTAAAATATTATTTTATGTTGTGAACTTGGGCGATTGATATCACCCCGCTACGTAGCATTGAATGTTGTGTAGCATGCGTGAACATGGATGTGTCCTGCATGTGAAGTTTAAAATTATTCTAGATGTCTCATGTATGCATTTGAGGTTCTTTCCTTCATTAAATCTAGGGTTATACAATTTTTGTCTTCATGTCCCACTGACTTACAAAAGTTACAGAAAGTAATCTTTGGTTCTGTCTTGTACTTCTGCATCATAGGGTAGTGGTAAGGATCATGCCCATGTGTCTTGCATATTTCACACCAAGGCCCTCCTATAGGCAATGGATTTGGTAGCCCTACCCCATTCATTATTGTGATGTCCCTCTGATCTGCACAGGGTACACCAAACTGCTTCTCTTTTCTCCCTACTTTTATTCTGGCTTAATTGCACTGTCAAGTTCTTCAGGTCTTCCTCCAGCTCCTCTATAGCTGAATATGTCTGATTATACCGATTCTCCTCTAACTACATCGTTACTTTTAGTGCCTCTGCCTGGGTTTGAAATTTTTGTTGTCTCAATGGATATTTGAAATGTGGTAACAAAGAATATATAAATAATTGTTTGTGTTGCATGTCAGAAATGGGATACTTCAGTTTACCTTTCAATGTCTTAAACTTCTGATCGATGTCCCATACAGACTCTCCTGGTTTTTGTCTAACCTCATTCATCTCATTCATAAATTAATCCTTTGATTTCGGCCTCTGAAACTCAGTGATTGGTGCCTGCTTGATTTCTGTTATTGTTCCCAGCGCACCCTGTGGATTGTTTACTACTGGATTCATGTACCAATCGAGCGCATAGTTTCTGAACGTTATTGCTAGTTGTGATACTTTTGTTGCCTCGTCAGTGACTCTTTTTGCTTCCCATATTCGCTCACACACAAATAGGTGTTTTTCTTCTGATCCATCCCCATGGAACTATGGTAATCTTATCGTTGGATCTACACCTGCCATTGTAGAATGTGTTGTACCTGCTTCACGTGGTACTAGTATCTATGTACTATTGTTCGGAGTTGAACTCCCACTGGTATTGCTACTGGTACTAACACTTGTACCACTACCTACATTGTTTCTAATACTTCCACTTGTACCCTCACTTCTATTATGATCTCCTAGATTCCTCTGACTGTCAGTCATTGGTTCTCTAAACAAATCTTTCTTTGTTGATGTGTTAATCGTACATGGGGTTGTAGGTTCTACACTGATTTGGATCTAGACATGGGTACTTGCTTCCACATTAAATCCCTCTCCTCTAGTCTTTCTTTCATATGTGGCATGCAGTATTTATTCAATGTGCTCCATAGCACGAAGATCCTCTACCTCTTCCTCATCACTCTTCAATCCTTCCCTCTTGGTTACTGCTCTTTTCTTTTTATTGAGCTTATACTGGTAGGGTCTTCTACTGTGCATCATTCATGACTTATGCATAATATCCTAAATCTCCTCTTGATCCATCATAATGGGATCTTTCTCTTTATTGTGTTCTCCTCTATCAATTTCCCCCTCCATCTTAGACCTTCCTCAATGTTTCCCCTAACTCCCACATGCACGCATGGTAGTTTAGCTATTTGATTCCATGGTTAATATCCCTTTATCATGCAATAATCTCTTGATTGAAGTGTACAATGACCTGATGTACCTTCCCCTTGGACCCTTAAGAATCTCCTGCTCTACTACACTATAAGACTTCGATGTATCTATAGCAAACTCAGTGATATACCCCACTACAATGTTTTCTAGCCAGAAATCTACTACGCACATGAATTTGTTATTCACCCTCTTCAACCACACAATATTCTCTTATGTCCACTACACTGATCTAACTCTATTTTTCGGATGGGTATCTTTCAATCGTGCTATCCACTCCTACAATAGCGTGGGAAACTCACTAAATAAACTCTCATGTATTTCATTGAATGCTTATCTCTTCAAGTATTGTCTTGGCTTAAACCTAGGGATTCTATTATCTTTGTGGGCAAACTCTAGTTCCTGGACTATCAACCATCTTTCAATCTCCTCTTTTGTGGGGTTCCAACCTAAGAACATCCCCTTTCTTAAACCCTCACACTATAATGCATGATACATCCCTCTTGATCTAATCTTCTGAGTTCCAACCAACAACAAAACCATTTGTTGGCTTTATGGGCTAACCCATATTCTAACTACAGGATTACCAACAACCCTTTGACCATCGACCCTTCTGGATACCAGAAGGCAACAAAACACATAGAGTGCAATACGTAGTCTCACCCGATATGGCTTCAATGGGTGGTCACAGGATTCAAGTGTCTGCAACCATAGGATGGGATGTGCTCCTCTCTTAGGGGCATTAGATCTTCTCAACTGCTATCCCATGAATACCCATTTATTATACTAACCCTAGCTGGATCCTAATTCTGACCAATGACACAAATATTCCAACAGAACTTCATTAACCATTATAACAACATATACCCAATGATATATATTCATTTACTGCAACATAAGATTCATATATGAATACTAACTATGACATTCATCCATTTATGTTGTTCTATAGATTTCACCAGTTTATCCTAAGTGCCCAGTATTATTTTCTTTATCATTTTAACATGTTCATCATAAAACTCATTAAATCAAATATAATCATAAGTACTGCAAACATTCACACATAGCCCAGATATACCATGGTTCACCCCCTCCTGGGGCTACGTCCAGTGTTGTGCACTGTACAATTCTTCCTCCATTACAATCAATCTCCACATATCGTGATAGTCTTCACAAAACTTAGAACTACTCTTCGAGCATGCATAAACTAACAACTTCTAGAACTCAGAACAAAACTGAGAACTTCCAACCAACCAACCGTCCTAATACATTCTACTTATACCAAAAATGGGAGAAAGCTTTTACAAAAACCCTAACCCTAAGTGGATTAGGTTTGTCCACTTTTCAACTACTCCGCAACAATTTGTCCACTTTGTAATTTCTTTTCCTCGGCGTTGGTTTTCCTCTGTTTATGGCATTTCTTTTCCTCTGTTTCTAGTGCGCTCCCCATTTTCTGGCGCTACCTTGATTCCTTCAAAACTTTCTTGATTTTCTCCCAAAATTGGCATGCGTCAACAATGATGAATGGAAGGGCGAGAGTCACCATACCTATGAGGAAAGCACCGAAAAGAACCAAAGACCACCAATATTCTCCCAACGATCAAGTGAAACAAAGGCAAACTAACCAAAGAAACCAAAAATGTGCGAAAAATTGAGGGTGGTGAGCTCGAGGTGGGGTAATAACGACGTGTAGTAAATGCATGTCACTTCTCCACCCTCTCATTAATTTCCATCAACCATAGCTAGGGTGGAGTGCATCCAAACTTCATTATTTGCATTAATCAAATTTAATTCAAATCCAACATGTCACTTCCATTTTTCCAAATTGAAACGAAAACCTTCCTATACCATAGTTTTACACTAGCACCATAATATAACATGTTCCATATTCATTTCTAACAAATTCCCACTTGCAAGGATCGAATTGACCTCAAGACAATTGCATAAACCATAACTATTGTCCACCAACATAACCAACACCATGAATGCAATATGTTATAACCAATGTGAGTGTGAGTTAAATTCTGAATTTTAACCATATGTCAAAGTAGATGTATAATAGTTATGACCAAAGTGCTTGTCACTTTCTTTTGACCTTTAAATTGCCAACCCTTATCATCATTGATTGCATGTGAAAATTTGTTTGAATTCTTGTGTTTTCTCAAACTGTAATATGCTTCGTAATGTTGTCATGAGTGCAATTCATAGAAGTGTTTCCTTTTCACCATGATTTAAACAAGGGGGTCCCACCTATTTAGTATATTATTATGTATATGCATATAAATAATAAGGAATTGCAACCCATTTGTAGGCAAGGGTATTACGTTGCGCTTATGGGCGTCAACAAGGGTATTACATTGCGCTTATGGGCATCAACAAGGGCACATATATGTTTCAATGCTACAAATTATTTCATGAAATGGCAAGAAGCAATAGCATTAAAAAGAGTTGACTCTGAAGAATTGATTAAATTTCTCAAAGATAATATATTGTCAAGATTTGGTGTTCCAGAAAAGTTCATCACTGACAATGGTTCAATTTTCATCAGATCAAAATTTACAAAATTTTGTGGAGAGTATGGCATCGTCCTAGGACAATCCTCGAACTATTATCCACAAGGGAATGGTCTTCTTGAATCTACCAATAAGACACTCGTTCATATTTTAAAGAAAACTATTGATCAGAATCAAAAAAGAATTGGCATTTGAAATTGACAGACACTTTTTGGGCTAGCAGAATGACTCCAAAAGAGAGCACAAGGATGTCTCCTTATATGTTGGTTTATAGAAAGGAAACAAAAATGCCAATCGACCTTGAACTGAATTCCTTGAATTATGCAGTTAACATAGAGGACGTTGAAGATATTGCCCCTATGAAAAAGTGTATATGTGTTGAACTTGCACAGAATAGATCTAGCTAAACAATAATACACACATTTGTAGAGAGAATTGGAGAAAGAAGAAGAAGGAGAGAAAGAATGGAAGAATTCTCATTAACCATTGTGAATAATGAATAATTTACACATGATGTACTCTGTATAACTCAATGAGTTTGACTTAAGGTGAACCAAGTCACCATAGTGGTGGTCTAGAGTGATCTAGACACACACCAGCAGTTACGGGAGTGAATTGCCACCTATTCTAGTCTCTCAGGCAGTTACGAGAGTGAACTGCCACCTAGTTGAGTTAACTAGTCAACTAGTCTTCAGTTAACTGACTGAACAAAAATTAGTGAGGAGTTAACTCAAGGAATCAAGGCTAATGCACCAATCAGGTGATGATACCAAGGCAAGGTTGAATTAACATGGTGATGATCCCAATGCAACATCTAAACTCAACTCAACTAGTCAAACTGAAGTGTGAACTGAAAGAGAATATTCTCCAGGTGGAATATTCTCTCCTAAAATATAGGAGACTGGATAATGAATAATTATGACTAATAAACAAATAAAAACCTTAGGAAAAAGAAATCCTAGGTGTGCGTGAAGTAACTCCAACACCCCCCCTAAACATCACTATGGTGAAACTCCAACACCCCCTCGACAACGAGGCCATGTTAGGTACCCAAGTACAAAAGATACATTGAAAATAAAGTGAGGAAAGAGGGAAAACCTCATGGGAAAACCCCCCCTCAAGGTACAATGTATGTAAAAAGAAGAACTACAATTGCTAGGAAACTGTGTCCTTCACTCCAAGACAACCTCGCAGAGAATGAAATTTATGCTCAGTGAAGGTCTTGGTGAAGATGTTTGTCGTCTGTTCTGCTGAAGGAAAGAACTGTAAGTCAATGATCCCCTCGTGTACTAAGTCCCAGATGTAGTGCATGTGGATCTCATTGTGCTTCGTCCACTGCCTCTGAATTGGATCTTTGCAGAACTTCAGATTGCTCTGGTTGTCACACCAGATGACGATCGACCAATGAAACTGAATTCCCAACTCAGTGAGAAAATGTTGTAGCCACATATCCTGAATGGTTATGTTAATTACCCCTCTGTACTCCGCCTCGGCTGAGGATAGAGAAATGGCAGCTTGCTTCTTGCTCGACCAACAGATAGGCCCGGAACCAAGACTGAGTGAGTAACCAGATGTGGACTTGCAATCAATGCTATCGCCAGCCCAGTCAGAATCAATAAACCCAATGAGATCTAATGTAGAGTATGTTGCATAATGAATCCCAAAGGTGATGGTGCCATGTACGTATTGAAGGATACGCTTTGCATCTTTCCAATGTAGCTCATGCGGCTCCTGCATGAACCTGGAAACTGCGCCAACTTCATATGAGAGGTCTGGTCTGGAGTGTGTGAGATACAACAAGCTCCCCAATAGTTGTCTGTACAGTGTTCTATCAACCAGTGGAGTCTCCCCGCCATCCTCAAGTTTGAATCCTGATAGGAAAGGAGTCGAAGAAGAATTGCAGTCTGTCATGTGAAATCTCTCAAGGAGATCTCGCGCATACTTGGCTTGAGACAGTTTGATGCTTGATGCATCCTGACTGATCTCAAGTCCAAGGAAGAAGTGTAGCGGACCCATTTCCATCATAAAAAAACCTGTCATGAAGAATCCTCTTGACTGCAGCAATCGCTGAAGTCGAGCACCTGGTGATCAACAAATCATCGACATACAGAACTAAAAGTACAAGTGAATCATTGGTCCTGAGCATGTATACATTTGGGTCTGATTTACAATGTACAAAGTTCTGTGACAACAGATAGGAGTCCATCTTGGCATACCATGCCCTCAGATCCTACTTGAGGCCATAAAGTGACTTCTTCAGTCGACAGACCAAAGATGAGTCTTGCATAAATACCTCGGGATGCTCCATGTAGATCTCCTCAGAGAGATCACCATGAATAAGTGCATTCTTCACGTCCATCTAATGGTCTTCCCATCCCTTGGCTGCCGCAATGGCAAGGGCCAATCGAATGGAATCCATCTTTGCTACTAGAGCGAAGGTCTCATCATAGTCAATACCATGAACTTGCTAAAAGCCTTTGGCGGCAAGCCTGGCTTTGTATCTGCTGATCTTTCCATCCGCTACGCTCTTGGTCCTGTAGACCCATCTGTATCTGACAAGTTTCCTCCTAGAAGGAAGGGGAACCAGATCCCAAGTTTGGTTCTCGAGGAGGGAGTTGTACTCCTCCTGCATGGTGGATTCCCAAAAGGGATTTCCAGCAGCCTCGCCATAAGACTGTGGATCTGAAGACTGAACCAAGAAAAGATGCCTGGAAGGAAATGGTTCAGTGGCAGTGAGTGCAACAAGAGGCTCCTTGAAATCAGATTGAGTCCTCTTGGTATCGGCTGGATCACCAACAAGATCCCCTGCATCTTGAAGAGTATTTTGTGCCCACTTGGGCCTCTACTCTGGCTCTGCAATTGCATCTAGATGCCCTGACTCTGCATATGACTGTACTAACTCTGAATCTGAATCTGAATCCTCTGAGTCCTCTGAATCAGAACTCTCATCTGAAGAAGAGTCAACATGTCCATGCTCATCATCTCGAACATGTGGAAGAGTGAAGGTGTCTGCATGCGGCTGCTGAGGTACATGTGAGACACTTTCCTCGAATTGGACACTGGGCTCAATGATGAGTCGGTCCGAGGAAATATCAATAAGACAATATCCCTTCACACCGTCAGGGTATCCAACAAAAATGCACTCAGTGCTTTGTGGATCAAGTGCCTTCCTCTTTTCAGAGGGAATCTGGGCCCATGCACGAGAACCAAAAATGCGAAAGTGGGTTACTTTCGATTTGAGGCCGCTCCAAGCCTCGTAGGGGGTCTTATCCTTGACAGATCTATGGGGAGATATGTTTTGGATGTATGTTGCACAATTAAGTGCTTTGGCCCACAGTCTCTGTGGTAGTGACTTTGCATGCAACATGCAAGATGCCATCTCCTTTAGAAATCGATTTTTCCACTAAACAACTCTGTTTTGTTGCTGAGTGTAGGGAATTGTATGCTGCAAATGAATCCCTGCCTCATGGCAAAGATTGTGGATCTCATGATTCACATACTCTCCCCTATTATCAGTTCAGAGGACTTTGATCTTCTTTTTGGACTGTGTCTCAACCAAAGCTTTGAAATCTTTGAGGTGTTGAAAGACCTCTGATTTTTTCCTGAGAAAGTAGATCCATGTAAAACATGAGAAATCGTAAAAAAAAATGAGAACAAAACTCGCTTTGTTGATCGATGGATGTGGAAAAGGACCCATAAGGTCATTTTGGATCAGATCTAAAGGTGCAGAAGCTCGCTGAGACTTTCCTTTGTCGAATTTCTCTTGAGGGTGTTTTCCAAGAACACATCCCTCACATACTCCCTTGGAGAAATGGATGTCTGGTAGACCATCAACTAATCTCTGCTTGCTAAGTTGTTGCATGTATCTGAAATTCAAATGTCCAAATATTTTGTGCCATATCCTACTACTTTCATTAGCATGAGCAAGAAGTAAAGCATAATCAGGTTCAATGAATTCATAAAATGTATACAATCTAGACTAATGATTTACCTCACCGGTAGCAACCTTGGAGTTGGTTTTCATGTCGTAGATGTCCACAACATTTGGTGTGAATATGAATTTCTTTCCGGTGCCAGAATTCGTCATTTGATACACAGAGAGAAGGTTGAGAGAAAGCTTGGGAACATGCAACACATTCTCGAAGCTTCCATTGGTGAGTTCAATCCTTCCTTTGCAGGTGACTTCGACAGAAGAGTTGTCCCCCATTAGAATAGGAGGACCTTTGCATGCATCCAAAGAAGAATAGACTGCTTCTGAGGCATCCATGTGATGTGATGATCCTAAATCTACGATCCAAGCATCAGGAGAGGAGTTGATTGCAATCAAGGCATGGCTAGAATTGCCTTTCTTGGAATTCAGATCTTCTAGCTTCTTCTTCTTGGAACCCTTGGGAATGCGATCTACAAGGTTGTTTTGTTAAAGTATTTGAGACATCATATCTATTTTCTTTTGCATGCATGCGGATTCCGAATGGAATCCTTTGTGACAGTATGTGCATTTCTCTCCTTTTCTTCCCTTTTCTTCTTTGGATCTGAAGGCATCCGTGAAGGGTTTTGTGTACCCTTCTTTCTTCGTATGTGCATGAGCTTTCCGCTTGTCTTTATCTTTATATTTCTGATACTTGTGGCTGCCATCATGCATAGTGAGTGCATGCGCCCTTGGGCCTTTGATTGCGCCCATGTTGATGAGCTTGGTTTTCTCTTGTGTCAAGGATTCGATAAAGTCCTCAAGATAAGGCATCTTCTAGGTGGCTCCAGAGGCGAATCTGACAGTATGGAATGTAAATACAAATACTGAGAATTCAGGACCAATCTTGGAGAGAATGGTGAGAACCATTTGTTTCTCCTCCTTCGATTTATCAACCCCGCAAGATTTGAGTTGCGACGATAAATCCTTGAATTTTGTAAAGAAATCTTGGATATTCTCGAAGATTTTCGGATCCAATGTGAGCAAGTCCACCTCTAGCATGTGTCCCCTCATCTCATCCTATTTTCCAAATATCTCTTCCAATATGGTCCAGGCTTCATTGGGAGTCTTACAGGAAGATATATGAAAAAGGAGATCGGGAGAAATAAGAATGCAAATTGTTCTAAGTGCCTCATCCATGCGATTTAAGTACTTGGATTTTTCTATGGCTGATGTCGACTCTGTATTGATATTCATGGTTAACCTATAAAACCCTCTAGATCAGATATGTATGGCTATTTTCTCTTTCCATGCAAAATAGTTGTAAGGTGTAAGAATGAATTCTTTTTGGAATTCCATCTTTCCGTTGTCTTCAATCTTGTGTACCTGCAAAACATTTTGGTGTAGCTTTTGCTTAGTAGTCTGTTGGCTCTTATACCATGTAAATGTGTTGAACCTGCACAGAATAGATCTAGCTAAACAATAATACACACATTTGCAGAGAGAATTGGAGAAAGAAGAAGAAGGAGAGAAAAAATGGAAGAATTCTCATTAATCGTTGTGAATAATGAATAATTTACACATGATATACTCTATATAACTCAATGAGTTCAACTTGAGGTGAAAAAAATCGCCATATTGGTGCTATAGAGTGATATGGACACACACCATCAATTACAAGAGTCAAATTCCACCTATTCTAGTCTCTCAGGCAGTTACGGGAGTGAACTGCCACCTAGTTGAGTTAACTAGTCAACTAGTCTTCAGTTAACTGACTGAACAAAAAGTAGTGAGGAGTTAACTCAAGGAATCAAGGCTAATGCGCCACTTAGGTGATGATACCAAGGCAAGGTCGAATTAGCATGGTGATGATCCCACTGCAACATCTAAACTCAACTCAACTAGTCAAACTGAAGTGTGAACTGAAAAAGAATATTCTCTAGGTGGAATATCATCTCCTAAAACATAGAAAACTGGATAATGAATAATTATGACCAATAAACAAATAAAAACCTTAGGAAAAATAAATCCTAGGTGTGTGTGAAGTAACTCCAACAAAAAGAGATTAAATCAATTATTGATTTTGGAAGAAGAAAGAAGTGAATCTTTGCATAGAACATCTCAAAGGCAACAAAGTGTTAAAAGATATTTTGATCAGAGCACAACAACAGAAAAATTTCAAAAAGGCGAGTTGGTGTTACTCTGGAACAAAGCTAAGTAGAAATAGTAAATGCACATAAAGTTTGAAGCACTTTGGATCGAGCCATACATCATTGAGAAAGTTTTGGGTTTCAATTCATATATGCTTAAATACATGAAGGGGAAAATGTTAATGTTGCATGTCGATGTGCAACACCTGAAAAGTTTTTTCTCTTAAAATATCTCTTCTCTTTGTACATAGTTTTCATTTTATTCTATATATGCTTAACTGATTTGACTCCATTGCCTGAAGGATAAAACAACTGGTCATGAGATTATGGATTCTTGACAACCCGCAGGGGGTTATCATCCAACAATTGGACCCATTTGTTGAACTCCTTTTGTGCTTTTCCCCTCCTTATTCTTTTTTTTTTCTAATTATTTTATTACCTCTTATTTTCCCTCTTCTATACTTTCCCTTTTCCCGTTTTCTTTTTTCCCTCCTTTTTCCCTTTCTTGGTACTATCATACTTAGTCGATTTTCATGTTCGCGGACTTTTGGACTTGTGGACTCTCACACTTGTATTATCTTTCGTTGACCCATGCATAAGTCTGCTTAGCACTTAGAATGTTTTTGCGTCTAGGAATTTCAGACTTTTGAACTTTCAGACCTACCAATCTACATGATGCACCTCCATTATTTCCATTGTTCGCACGATATTTTCCAATACTTAGCCATTTCATACACTCGAAGTTTCGGACTTGCAGACCTTCAGACTTGCGTATCCACCTTTTCATACTAATCGCCAACCCTGATTCTCCACCATCACTTGTCCCTTCACATTTTTTGATGTCACATTTATTATTATCCCTACGGACCCAACGCCCAAATTTGTTGTTGAAGTGGCCTTTAATTAATGATGTTATTACCGAGGTTAATGATAGTTATTTTGAGTTAATGTTTCTATAAAAATAAATCTAACTCAAGTTCATTTTACTGTGCAAGGTGATATTTCAAGAAAAGCTGGTGAAATCTATTGGGACAACCATGAGAAAACATTCATTATGAGGAGATACTTTGAACCTATTTTCTAGGGAAGATCAGAATTATCATTGGTCCCCCTCCTATTGGTATTATTCAAAATTGTTGTATAGATACGACAACAAAGTGTGGACTTCATGAATAGTTATCTCAAGATGTGTCCCAGAAGTCTTTGAATGCAAGGATATCGTCACCTGGTGCATCGATAAGCTAATTCAAAACAAAGGAGTCATTGCATTGTAGAATAGTTCTCCTATCTCATTGGCACCTTCAATATTTAGAGAGATGTTGAAATTACCAAAGCCAAAATTAGTCTATAAAGGGGAGGAAGCTAGAAAATTCTTAAAAAGCAAGAACAATGGAATAGAGCTTCTTCAAGAATATTTGCATGACCCTGCGTCAATGCCTGAGGACATATATAGAACTCGGGTAAGTTCTTTAAAGAATCCTTATAAATAATTTTTTTGATTATTCACTTGAATTGTTGGCCAGGACTCTATAGAAACAATTCCCCCACTGGCCTTATATATATTCCATTTTGTGGTTCATGAAAATGCTATCTTCAATTGGGCGAAGATAATTTCAAATAAAATCATTGCAGAGTTGACTAATTTCAAGTATGATAAAATATTTTATATGTCGTCTTATTTGATATTTGTCATTACATATTGTCATATTTTCGAGGGTTTAAACATCGCTTGGAGAATCAAAATAAAGGTCAACCCTATGATCATTTTGTACCAAGATCTATGAAAATAGAGAATCAACCATCATTTTTATGATGTTTATTCAAGTTTTGTATCTAAATTCGAGACATTGTTATTTGGGGATGAAACTTCGTAGATATTATTGGAAGAAACAACTTTTCTGAAGGGAAGAGGTTTATTGGAGAAAAAGGACGATTATAATGTCATCATGGTTTTTTGTTCTATTGAAAAACCTATTTTCCGTCCCTATTATATATACGATAATCTATTCATCATTGAGATAGACAGGAAGTATAAATTATGGTTCCATACATTATCTGAAAATAGAAAAAAACAGTGCATACCTCTCCCATGGAAAGTCAATGAAATTCTTCTCCGGGGAATTTCCAAAATAGATGAATATGTTACTTATTTTGAGAATTTTGACCTTAGATTCACGTAGGAAATCAAGGTTTTCTACCCAAATCACCTTTTTTACAATCATTTTCTTTCAGTTGGGCTCAACCCCACACTTTTAAATTCGGTCGTTAGTAAAGAAGAATAAAATGACAGTCACAATCCTAGTAACCAAGAAGTTGATATAGATTCTGAAGATATAGAAATTGTCATAAGCACTACAGAGCATCATAAAGAAATAGGTAAACCCTCGAGTGATAAAAATTTCCAGTCACCAGTTGTCCCTAGAAGAAGTTCCTTGCCAAAGGAAAATCCTCAGCCAGGAACATCCCACACGAGAAAAATGCATAGCAATAACTCAGGGGATGATGAATAGTGGAACCCTCCTAAAAGGAAGCTGGAGAATCCCCATAAATTAAAGGTCAAAAGAAAAAGAACTAGTTCACAGCAGGATGGGGATGAAACACATGCTCCGGAAGATGATTTGTTGTTAGATAATATGGATTTGGATGTGGATATTGAAAACATTACTTTCCCGGATGTAGAAGTATCAGCTCGAGAAAATGTACATCCTGTCTCTGCACTCGTGATCCAGGACAAGACATTTTTTGATGAGGAAACATTTTTTGTACAAAATGCATCTTTTAATAAAGATTCTAAAAAATTATTTTTTGAGAGAACTACAAAGAGTAAGAGTGGGAAGCTAAAGTCTACCATTGATACTAGAGATATGTTACCTTCCAAATGATCATATATTCATAAAGTCACATGGGACACACTTGATGTTTCAATTACACAGATGGAAGAAGAAAATGTATGGTTGAAAGAAAGAATTAAAGAACTGGAGGAAACCCTCATGCCTCCACCTATTCTGGCTACTCCTGTTGCTATGATTTGTCTTGGAAAAGGTCTTCAAGAAAACCCAGAATCAGGTTCAAGGGTCAAAGTAATTTCCAGTTTAATAACTCCCACCCAACATTCTATTGAAAAAAATATTAAGAAAATAATGTCATTAATTGTAGAACTGTGGGATATGATGAACAGTTTTGCTTCCCTTGGTTTAAGAATTCAAAATACCAAGGAATATTTAAACTCAGATTTGAAAAATGATGAAGGCTTCTACACTGATGAGGTTGTGATGTTTACAATGAAAGTTTCGACAATGATAAAGCAAACAAGAAAACAAGAAAAACTAATGTCTTCGGGCCACGTCAAACAATTGAAATCATGTTGGATGGAACAAATTAATGTATTAAAAGGTCTGATAACTCAATCGATTGACTTATCAAGGAGGAAAAATGAAGCATACTTAAAAATTATTGATTTGGACATGGGTGAAACCACCATTGAAGTCCCAAACCCTAAGTATCTTTCAAAATCTATGCTCATGACTCAACATGATTTTGAAGATCAAATTGAATAATTAAAAGGGACATCGACTGAAAAGTTTGATAATATGATGGAGTTTACACACGATGACATTGATAATTGGCTTGTCGAATATACAAATAAAAATGAATAAATTGAAAATATATTACAAAATTTATCTGTTGATCTTAGGGAGATTGAAAAGGAGTTGTTTAATGTTAAGATAAACAAGAAGTAATCATTTCTCTATTAAGGGACTTTATTCAAGAATGGTTGAATACCTCAATCACCAAGATCTCTAAAATTCCAGCAGAGGTAGTTATGATCTGTAAACAAACTGCAACCAACAAGAGTATAAAGGAAGCAACAACAAACAAATGGAAGGGAGAGATACCATCATAGTAAGTCGATGTTGATAATATTCTTCTTTCTTTATCAGTTTTCATCCAGTTATTCTTCTTTTTTGAATAGAAAGGTATAACCGAATCTTGATAACTTTCTCGTTGTCTTCTTACCAGAATTTGTTGTTCGACATCCATCCACTTTATTCCTTCTACTTTTTATCTTCTTTTATATGTTTTCTTTATGGTCCATGGGAGCCCTAATCCCAGTCCTCTGGACAAACGCCTTTAAATTTCAAAGCATTGTAACAAAATTTATTATTTTTTAGAAATCCCAAGAGAACTAATTCAGGATCAGTTTTCACTGTATTTTATAACTCTCAGTTTTGAGTATAAAGTATTTGAAATTGATCTATCATAGTCTTCTTTTGAGCTATACAAGTGTTTAATCTATAAAAGTTCTCTTATGCGTCTGGGCCATCTTCTTTTATTTTGGTGTGATCAAAAATATTTTTTTTCACTATGATGGATGTGAGGAAATTCTATTTATTTTATGAAATATGTAATGTGTGTGTTGGATCATGTTCTCATTGATGCCAAAGGTTTGATTGATTGATGTCAAGTAATTGATTGATGTCAAGTGATTGATTGATGTCAAAGGATTGATTAATTGATGATTAACGTCAAATGTAATATGTATCATCCTTTATGAGAATGGATAGATGTCAAGTGGAATCATAGTCATATGATGCCATTGATACGATGCATAGATGAAGATGGATCGATGTGGTATATGTTGGGTATGTGTTATATTCTTTGCATGAGTAGTAGTGTCTAAGTGTATGTACCAGAGGCGTAGGGGGGTGCAAGGAGGAAGAGCCCCCGAATTTTGTTTTCTACATTAGGACCGCATGATATTTAGGTGGTTTTTCGGCACATGGTTTCTTCACCGATGGTTTTCTATTTTCGGTTAAGAAATTAGGGTTTTGGACTAATCCATGTCATTAGATTAGGGTTTTGGATGTCATTGGCTCCTATATGTATTTTGTATTGCAAACATTGTAATATTATGAATGAATATAGAATATGTTGGTTTTCCCATTTTGGGTTTCTAAGGGAAAAATCTTTGTGTAATGTTTGTATTTGCCATTGTATATTTTCTGTTCTTTTTCTGAATATTTGTTTGCAGTAGATATTGTACAAGGTTAGAATTTACATTTGGTATTAGAGATTTATTGGATTCAAGGGGACGCCTTTTTGGTCAAGGGTTTGGCTCAGGACCGTGATAAGCCTTGTTATAGTGGGAGATCTGCGGTATTGTTTTTCAGGTGAAAAGAAATGGCAAGCAATTCGAAAATGGAGATCGAGAAGTTTAATGGGAAATTTTTTGAGTTGTGGAATCTCAAGATGGAAGATCTTTTGGTGGACAGAGATCAGTGGATCGCGGTATATCCAAGTACTGCACCTATAGGAACTTCTGCAGATGACTAGAAAAAGTTGGATCGGAAGGCAAAGAGCACAATCTGACTGTGTCTCTCCGATTCATTATTACTAAATGTGTCAGAGGAAGCTACATCCAAGGATTTATGGGAAAAGTTGGGGAAGTTGTATCAGTCTAATTCCCTAGTAAATAAACTATTCTTGAGAAAGAAGTTGTATAACTTGAGGATGAGAGATGGAGACTCGATGGCAGAGCATTTGAACGCCTTCAATATTGTGGTAAGCCAGTTAGTATCTATTGAGATTAAAATTTTAGATGAAGATAAATGTATCAATTTGTTGTGTTCTCTACCAGACTCATGGGATAATCTGGTTGTGTCCATAGGTAGTAATACAACTTCCTTGAAGTTTGAAGAAGTGGTCTCATCCTTGTTGTCGGAGGAGATGAGACGAAAGACTATGGAAGGACATAACACAAACACATTATTTGCAAGAGGACATACCTTGGAAAGAAATAGATCTAATTTCTCAAGTGGGAGATCTAAGTCTAAGGGTAGATCTAAATCTCCTAGAAAGTTTGTAAGGGTATGTTGGAGATGTGGAAAAGAAGGGCACTACAAGAAGCAGTGTAGATCCAAAGTTGAAAAAAAGAAGGGATCTGAAGAATCTTCTTCTACAGAAGAAAATACCTCCAAGGAAGAAGGAGGGGATGTGTACTTGTCCTCTTCAAGAACACATGCAGATCATGAGTTATGGTCGGTTGACTTTGGTGCATCCTTTCATATGACTCCCCACAGGGAGTGGTTTTGTGAATATGAAAGGTATGATGGAGGTAATGTTTTCTTAGGTAATGATTCGACAACCAGAATCATAGGAAGAGGAAGGTTTAAGTTGAGGCTCATAGATGGAAGGATTAGAACACTGCCTGGTGTTTTGCACATCCCAGGTTTGGCCAGAAATTTGATTTTTGTAAGAAAAATGGACAATGTAGGGGTAAAAACAATGTTTGAAAAGGAAACCTGCAGGATGGTTCGAGGAGCAATGGTGTTGCTGAGGGAATTTCTGTGTGGAACTCTGTATAAGATGCAAGGAAGAACTACTAGTGATGGGTGTAATAGTTCCATTGTTCCTGATATTGAAGTTGAAGAAGAAAGAACTCCTAGAGTCTCTGGAGAAAAGGTTATGCTATGGCATCAAAGACTGGGACATATCGAAGAGAAGGGTCTTCCACTACTACACAATAAAGGTATGGTTGAAGGTATGTATAACTGCTCTCTGGCTTTTGATTTCTATGAACATTGTCTATATGGGAAGTAGAATCGAGTAAGATTACCCTCTGGTACAACGAGGGCAGTAAGAATTTTACAGCTAGTTCACAATGATTTTTTTGGACATGTGTCAGTCCCATCATTGGGAAAATATGTGTACTATGTCTCATTTATAGATCACTTCTCAAGGAATACTTGGATATATTTCCTCAGGAAGAAATATTTAGTATTTGACAAGTTTAAAGAGTTTAAGTCTCTTGTTGAGAATCAAACAGGGAAAACAATTAAGGTGTTGAGGACAGATAATGGCAGAGAGTTCTGTGGAAATGAATTTGAAGAATTCTGTAAGAAGTGTGATATAACAAGGTAGAAGACTACTCCATATACACCTCAATAGAATGAAGTTGCAGAAAGGATGAATAGGACGCTGATAGAAAAAGCAAGGTGCACGCTTAGTGGTGCCGGGTTAGGGAAATAATTCTGGGCAAAGGCAGTGGGTACTGCATGTTACCTAGTCAACAGATCACCCTCATCAGTGTTGGATGACAAGACTCCACAAGAGGTATGGACTGGTAAGGAACCTTCTCTCATACATCTCAAGGTTTTTGGCTGCGATGCATATGTTCATGTTCCAAAGGAAAACATGAGTAAGCTGGATAAGAAGGCTGAAAAGTGTATCTTTATTGGATATAAAGATGGTCTCAAATGTTACAAGCTTTGGAACCTAGAAACTAAAAAGGTAGTGTATAGCCGAGATGTGGTATTTAGAGAAATGAAGGATGTTGTTAAACATGAAGCCCTATGAAGTAAGGAAGAACCAGAGAATATAGAATTTGATTTAAAGGATGATGAATCAGACTCTACAGAAGAACATGAATCAAAAGATTCACATACTCCAGTATTGAGGAGATCGGATCGAGAAAGAAGGCTACCGGAAAGGTATAGTCCATCTGATTTTCGTTCAAATTTTTCTTTGTCTATTACTAATGATGATCCTAGCACTATCAGGGAGGCAGTGGATTCAGAGGATGGAAATCTCTAGAAAAGCTCCATGGACGAAGAAATGACATATTTGGATAAGATTGAGGCTTGGGATCTAGTGGATTTTCCAATTGGAAGAAATCCCATTGGCAACAAATGGGTATTTAAAAAGAAGTTGAATGTAGAAGGGTTATTCCCAGTTTGAGGGAATTGATTTTGGTGAGATTTTTTCTTCTTTTTCCAATTTAACCTCCATAATATTTCTGTTATCTGTTGTTGTAGCATTTGATTTTTAAATAGAACAAATGGATGTGAAGACAACATTCCTACATGGGGATCTGGAAGAAGAAATCTATATGAAGCAACCAAAAGATTATGTTGTGAAGGGAAAGAAGGAGTTGATATGCAAGTTGAAAAAGTCCCTGTATAGTTTAAAACAATCACCAAGAATGTGGTATCAAAAATTTGATACTTATATGTTGGGACTTGGCTTCACAAGAAGCAAAGAAGATCACTGTGTGTATTTTAAATTAATTGGTGATCATTTGATTTATTTGGTCTTATATGTGGATGACATGTTGTTGATAGGAAACAATAAGGAGATTATTCAGGATGTGAAAACTCAGTTGTCCTCTAAATTTGACATGAAGGATCTCGGTGATTCAAATTTCATTTTGGGCATGGAAATTAAAAGATATCTGAAAATGAGGAAACTCTGGTTAAATCAGAGAAAATATGTCAAGACAATATTGCAGAGGTTTAATATGCAAGAATGTAAACCGGTCAAGATTCCTATTCTTGTTGAGGATCTTTCAGGACGAGCTAAGCTAGGGTTACAGCTTCTCCCGCTGCAGAGGACTGAGGCAACAAAACAATGGCCCCGCAGGGGCTCCCGCAAGGGCCTGGAGAAGCGCCGACGGGCGTCACCTACAGCCAGGTTACCGCAAACGCAGATCCAGCCAAAAAATGGAGAAGGCCGAGCTTCGAAACCCCTCCAGAAATGCGCGCGCAGCTGCTAGTCAAGGGCACGTTCAAGGATCGGGACACGGACATGGACGCGGCAAAAGATGGCAACCCAGCAAGGGACTCGGCTCCTTGGATCCCCGGTAAGTGCATTCCGCAAGCCCCGAAAGCCCCAAAATACATCATAAACACGCCTCGCATTGAGGAACAGAAACAATACATGCAAGATCATGC
>JASDQU010739188.1:113076-126661 GCA_032191745.1 Picea mariana | reverse complement strand
CGCATTTCCGGCGTTTGAGGAGCTCGAGGCTAGGTGTTGATTATGTGGGAATGAATTCGTTAGCACGACGGCAGATTGAGCTAATAGACTCACAGCTTCTCCAAGTTTGGGGCATAAATGGGTAAGGAGATCATCTGTGCAAATCTTACAGGGAAACTTCACCTTACATTTTTCTCGTTTTCCCTCTCCAGCATTACTACCCGTCTTCTCATTATTACTATTGTCCTTGGGTTTATTACCATTTTTCCCACCATTACGGTTATTATGTGCTTTCTTCTTAGTCCCTCTTGGTTGTTGGCTACCATTTGGGTTGGCCGACGATTGCACGGAGTGTACATCCGTCGACTGAGTGGGGTTGGAAGACACAGACAGAGCTGGCCCTCCTGTAGACTGGTTTCAAGACAACTCTTTCAAATGGTTTGTCACTGAGTCTGCGGACTTTACATTGGTGACACCTGCAATGCCATTGGCATGAGGTCCGGGTTTTTTCCTAGGTTCGTAAGTAGACTGCAATGCGTCAAGAAGAAGGTGGTATAACATCCCAAACTGAGCATATATAAAGTCTAACTGGTGGGCCCTAAAGATCGTCTCTTCCACAGTGGTAACCCCAGAAGTAGCAACGCCCTTCGAGATAGGAGCGTGAAAAGACTTAAGAAACCATTATAAAAAAAGTTTGGGGGTATAGGGTTCTTAATCAACCTCTTTCATCTACGCCACTCCTGGATATGGTTTGAGATATGAGTGGCGGTATCCTAGCGTAAAGTTGACAACAATTCTAGGCCAGCATCATAACAAATGGGCAACTGGAAGTGGTTAGGAAATACCATCACCAACTGACTAAAATTCACATATGCCCCCCCAGGTAGCTCAATATACCATTTTGTAGCAACTCCGATGAGCTTGCGTTGAAATAATCTCAAATGAATAGAATCGTCATTAAGGGAGTTCGATGAGCACCAAAGGTGAAAGGTAGTGACGTGATCACTATGATCCTCTCCATTCTTACCCTCGAACATCGGGATGTCCGAAGGAAGTTTGGTGGGGACAGGGGGCCATGTAGGATAATGACTCACATGGTCATTCATTAACTTAGACAAATCTGGCAGATTAAGCGTGGCCAAAATAGGAAGACGAGGTTGCAACATCTGGCTCCAAACTCCCGGGAAAGATTGTGCTTACGGATTTGCAGGCCATCCAGGGTTATGGTAAACACCATGGACTTGTCTGACATTATAGTTCCCTCCTCCGGGATGATTCATATAAGGTTGGTTGGGCATCATTCCAGTAGGAATGTTCTGTTGAGGGTTATAAAAATTGCCCCCAGCTAGATTAGATCCGGGTTGGGGTTTTCCCAAAGCATGAAACTGGCCTCCTCCAGGTGGGAACCTGGAGGATGGAGGCGGATTTGTCATGCCAAAAGTATTGGTCATAATCTGCGCCAAGGAGGTAGGGTTGTAGGACGGAACTTGAGCCGAAGCTTGTCCACCAGGTTGGTTATTCCACCCAAAAGTAGGAGGATTGGACCCAGGGTTAAAAGCAGGGATGCCTCCCATATTAGCATTCATTTGGGGGATTTGAGATCCACCAAACGAAAAATGAGTGTAGGGAGGTGTACTTTCCCCAAGCCCAATGCTAGCATTAAGGCCAGTAGCTGGGACGGATTTTGAAAACTGCGAAGTAAAGTTGGGCATACCATAATAAAATGGACTAGAAGCCATAGGGATGGACTGAACATTGTAGCCCTATGAGTGACCAAGAGACCCAAAAGGGTTCAAGGAAAGAGATTGAGCATTTACTATAGGTCGGGCCATAGTAATGATAGGTGCCTCTGACACTACAACCATCGAGGTTGCAGGAGTCGAAGGGGTGCCATTAACTATAGTAGGTATGGGAGTCGAAGGGCTCCCAGTGTTCTGAAGACCAAATTCAATACTCATCCTTGTAGAATCAAAAATCTAAACGGTGGATGTGTGTGTACCACTCCTAATAACTCTACTCCTTTTAGAAGGAAAAGACTTGAAATCCGGTGGTAATTTTAACAAGCGACAGGATTGGCGGGGAGGGTGGTCCGACTCCATGATGACTTAAGACTCTAAAGATAAAAAATATATCCTAAGGCCAACTAGTAATCAAATAGCATACCAAAAGTCAAATGGCCAATATGCATGAAAACGGGGTAAATTGGTTGAGTGGTCTCCTTTCCTAAAGAAGGTATGTCTCGCCCAAGAGGGGCCTGAGACTCCCTGCTAAATATTGGAGGTAACATAATCAGTTATAAGAGCCCTCATGGGCTTAACAACCAATCGGTTAGACCCCCCTGGAGAGGTAATCCTCCATAAAGGTTGTGTGTTGTTAGACCCTTATCTGACCCAGGGTACCTACAAAATAACCCCTATAAGTAACCTATGAGACACCTAAGTCAAGAAACTAATAAACCATTGTATAATCAATGCACATGCGAGCATTCATAAGTGAGGTCCACCATATGGGCAGGGTAGAAAAGCTCGAAACCTTGAAAGCACCACCTCTCACGGAAGTAAGGGCACTAACAAGATCCCCAGATATGAATAGATCCCCAGAAATATCTATGATGCTAGGAAGGTATCGAGGGGATATCCCTTCAACCAACTTCGTGTGATCTCATGATTAACTCCGGTGTGAGCAGAGCCTCATGATCTTACCAATTATACAATGGATTTCTCCACTCCCTGACTCAGACACATATGTTGATTTAATTGCCTTGGATAAGTTTACTCACAAAATCCTATTCCAAGGCACTAAATCCTAGGCTAGTTTGTGCACCCTAGAAAATAAAATCCTTACTAATAAATTTTAAATTATAGCATTGATTTTATGGTTGTGATTACTCAAAAAGGTATGGCAATGAAACTCATGGTGTTATGACTCTGCAAGAAAAGTAAATATAAAAATAATGCAAAGTCCTAAATTTAACTTTTGATGAATGATATGCTTCTAAAAACCAATGCAATTTTCAAATTCAACTCTGCAATTCAGAAGAAAAAATGCAATATTTCACTATATGCACTAAGCTAATGGTAAAGATTCAAAAGACAAAAAATGCCAAGCAATGCAAAATGCCTATTTTTTTTTTTGCATTTTCAATATATCAAAACTGAAAATGCATGGACTGAAAAGTAACTTGATATATAACCCTACTATGTATAAAAGAGATAACTCAAGCAGGATAACAAGCAACAAAACACCCAGCCCAATGTGCAAGGACAATAAAAAATGAAAAGATGAAGATACATACTTCGCCCATAAATTCAACCAAAAGAGGGTTTCTTGTCATGCCACAAGCACTCAACAGACACTACAGAGACCCAAGAAGGCTCAACAAGAATCAAATCCCACCCAACAAACACCAGACCAGGAAAAACAGCAAGGCAAACTGATGTACGTGATTGTTTAGGAAAACAGAGCGTATATACACAGCTTGCAGTGAGACAACCTGCATGTATATGCGAATGTCAAGGCAAAAGGCGCGTATATGCTTTAAAACAAGGCCAGGAAAGGGAGAAAGGATGAAAACTCAGACCCAGAATGCACAAGAGCTTCCAAGCAATGACACGACAAGAACCACAATAAAAACAAGAGAAATCTAAGGAGAAAATTACTTCAAACCCTAAGAAAGAAGATTCAATCCCCAATATGGTCACCAATTCTGTTACGACGAAAATCTCTCTATGACTAGGGTAAACCACAACAAATGGATATGACTGTAGAAATCAACTCTATCCCAAAAACATGCTATATAAACCAATGTGCAAGCGAGATAAGAAATGGACCTACCTCGTCCAGATGTTTGATGATGTCCACCATTGAGCACTTTGAACCAAATATTTGTACCTGCAACAAGTTCTCAACAAACAAGAAGAGAAAGCATATAGTGATAATATAAAAGGTTAGCACATTAGATAGCATAATCCATTAATATACAAAACAAACATGCCCATGTATAATAACTCATATATTTTCCAGATATCAATTGGATGGGAAGAGAGTATTTCTATTAATAAATGATCAACATAAGTGAAAATATTACAGACTTCTGTGTCGGCATGGTTTGGAACCGAGAAACCAAGTTCCTTCCAGCTGGGCCTCCACAAATTCAATCCTCCACCAAAGGCAAGCTCATAGAAAGGAGACAATGAGGTTCTCCATCAATAAGGGAAGAGCTTGGGGGTTGAACACTGTGTTCAGACTTAAAGGACAAAGGGACGCAGACTCAATATGAAGTAATAATTTCTCCAAAGTAACTTTGCTCTCAAAGTTAAATTATTTCTCCTTTTCCATAGCTCGTAATTGGCCTCTTTATAACCTTCAAAATGCAACTGAAGGGACAAGTCAGAACGTTTCCAGTATATGGAAGGCCAAGGATCAAAGATCTCCTATTGTGACATGGAAACCAGACATTTAATTTTGATTTTCTGGCACAAATACTGATGCACGTGGGTTTTAGTGGAGAAGCTTGTGTATACACTTGTTGTATAGTGTGCAAGATGCATACAAGTGGAAAAAATTGCATTTTTGTCTCTAGGTTTTGTCAACAAGGAAGATAAGTCTCCATAGGGAAATGGAATAAGGCCCTCTCTGCAAGATTGCATAGGGTGAGGCAAATCTTGCTCTNATGGTGAAATCCCTCACGGGAAGATGCTTTATGGTTGAGTTATCCTAGAAGTATGGTTGGAGAACCCATGCTTAAATGTGGAATAATGAGATGAAGTTCAGTGAACTTGTCAATGGAACTATCGTAGATGGATAGTGATTGTCATACCATTTCCGGTGGTATGCGGAATGTCACATAACTCCTCATAGTTTGAGAGTTACAGCCTTACGAAGATGAAGGACCCTCATATGTTGGCTTGAATCCCCAAGAGGTCAAAGAAGTCAAAATGCTTGAAAAGAAGAAATTATTATTTAAATGATAAAGTGAAGTGACAAAGTCAAGGAAGATTATTTAAATGATAAAATGAGGTGACAAAGTCAAGGAGGAATATTTAAATGATAAATAAATAGAGAACTTTCTAATTATGGAAATTGGTTAACCCTAAAAATGAGAAAAATAAGTTAAGTGACCTAGAAATGGGTTAAGTGACCTAGAAGTGGGTTAAGTGACCTAGAATATGCTTCTAAGGAAGATACTTCGAGAGTATAAATAAGAGGCAAGGGTCTCTTGTGAAAATGTATCTCTTGATCATGTGTTGAAGATCTATTCTGAGAGAGAGGAGATCTGGAGGATCTCATGGACACATCAAAGTTTCGGCAAGTATGAGACCATGACGACAAAAGTCTTGGAATTTCAGAAACCCTAGTTAATGAGGTATATGTAGGCTGCATTGAGCCAGGGCGCGTACATACGTGGGATAAATGAGGACAGGGCACGTACATTGGATGAAGTCATGAAGACTTGTGTGTGAGCTGATGACATGCTCTTGAAAACTGAAGCAGGTTCCAGATCTGCATTCTATGGGCTCAGATCTACCATAGAAATTCTGGTATGGTTACATTGTTGTCTTGATGGATACTATTGCTCGTTGTGTAGTGAATGCTTAAGGAATTCTTGGTATGGTTGTTGTGATGTGGTTTGTGTTGGATGATGGTGTGAGCAACACTCTTATGATTCAGTACTGATATGATTGCTATAGTATGTTGATTTCTTATACATGATTGAGTAGCATTCATATTGTATGATTGAGAAGCATGAGTAAGTTGTTGGATATCTTGGATGTGTTGTGATTGGTTATGGGTTAGATTGGACAGTGAAAGACATAAGAGAATGTGATTGAAGGTTGCACAGGATCTGAGCTCATCTTGAAGAATAAACTCTAAGTACTCATATGTGATACGCAGGCTATAGTATAGACCGACCGTGTACATACGTGAGTTGTACTACTGGTAGGGCACGTACATACGCATGCTGCACTACCGACAGATCGTGTACCTGTTGACAGATTGATATATGTTGAGGATTGTTGCCTCATCTCAATTGGTGCTGAGGGTGTAAGTTGAGTCTTGCATTATAGAGCTGGTGCTCTTGTGGAGTTGTACTATATTCAGTTGTTGTTGATAACCCAAGGATTGTAGTCCATAATAAAAAGAAAATTTGTACATACATCTTGTGTTCCTTGTGGTGATGATTTGTTGATGATATATTGTTGATATATGTTCACATGTAACTAATTATAAATGACAACAATAAGTAATGAGTAAATGGTGATTACTAACTAATGAGTTTTGTGAAGGGAAGTTTTGGGAAAAATATGCCTACACTGTTCACCCCCCCCTCTCAGTGTAGTCGGTGTGTCCAACAATGTGAGATTCTTGGTCCTTTCTTAGGAATTCTCTTTTTATAAATATTGTATTTTTCATCATTTTAATCTTTCTTTGAACATAAAGATATGAATATTTTTAACGTCCTATATTATTTATTGATCTTAAAGTAATTAAGAATATCATAAGCCAATGAGGAGTACCACCTCTATAAAAACGAAGGAGGATTCATATCCTCGTGAGGTTGTCATTTCGGTCCTGACGGATTCAATCGTCAACAACTCTGTTTTGTCAATGCTTGCCTCAGCTTGAACTTGAACATGGTAGCAAAGGAGGACTCAGAATCTTCGAATATTGGAGAGAAATTTGTAGGTTGTTGGGGAGGATTTGCGAGCTTGGTTGAGCCATAACAGGAAGAGGATCTTTTTAAAGGTCGTTCTAGTGCAAAAATTTGAGGAAATCCCTTTCAAAAATTCAGTTTTTTGAAGGTGGTCGCCCCCTGCTTGTGTACACAGAGCGACCAGGCCTTGTGATCACCCAAAAACAATGTATAGGGTACGGCCAGTTCAAGACATACACACAATTGTTTCTTGGTTTTGGTCGCCCTCACGCCTGAGGTAAGGTGCGACCCTCATAAATTTTTTGGTTGTTTTTTGAGTCAAGAAAGGGCTGGCATTTACATTAGAAAGGGGGAGCTAACTGTTAATAATATATCCATGGTGTCCAGTAGCCGTTCGACACTATCACAAGGACCAATTCTAACTAGTAAGAATTATGATGTATGTGCTATAAAAATGAAACAAATGATCTGGTCTGAAGATTGTTGGGAAGCAGTAGTTAATGGGTTCAAGGAACCAGATCCGACAGATCTACAAGAAATGACAAATGCATAGATAAATTCTCTTGGAGAACTCAAGAAGAAGGAAATCAAATCCCTATGGCTCATTGAGCAAGGGTTAGAGTAATATATTTTCCCCAAATTCGCAGCAGAAGATCATGTCAAACATGCATAGGATACTCTCGAAATCTCCTATCAGGCCACGGATAAAGTCAAAAATGAAAAGTTGCATACACTCGGGAAGATTTTGAGACTTTTCAGATGAAGGATTCAGATTTTGTGGATCATTTTATGACCCATGTCATGAGAATCATTAATCAGTTGTGCACCCATGGATAAGACATTCAAGAAAAAAAGGTCGTTGAGAAGGTACTATGAAGCCTTCGTGATAAATTTAATATGGTCGTGGTCACCATAGAAGAGTCGAAATACATGTCAACACTGACAGTTAGAGAACTCATGGGATCTTTGTTAACTCATGAGAACATGTTCAATCAAAATACTGAATCTTTGGAGAACCGATTTCAGTCTCAGGACTCCATAAGCAGAGGTATAGGTCAAGGGAATACAATTAGAGGCAAACGAGATAGAGGAAACTCTCAAACATGAGAGAGGTCAACTTTAGAACAATCAAAACAATGTGAGCAGTCAAAACAACCACATAGATAATCTCAAAGCCAAAGAGGGAGAGGAAGAAATTTCAATCAGTCAAGATGCACTGACAAATCAAGGATCCAATGTTATTATTGCAAGAAATTTGGTCACTATGAAATTGAATGTAGATAGAAGCAAGCATCTCTGAATAGGGGCAAAGCAAATGTTACCAACATTGAAGAAGGAACATATGAATCAATGTTCTTCTCATGTCAAGTCACAGAAGAAGCACGAAATAGTCATGATCTCTGGTTGTTGGATAGTGGTTGCAACAATCATATGCAAAGTAACAAAGATTTGTTTTCTAACTTAGATAACTCTGTCACATATCAAATTAAATTAGGAGATGATTATCAAAATAAAGTTTTAGGCAAGGGTGTAATTTATATATTGACCAAGCAAGATGAAAAGAAGGATATTCATTATGTTTATTATGCACCTGGTCTTAGACATAATATGATGAGTGTAGTCCAGATGAATGAACATGGTTATAAGGTCAGTTTTGAAGGTTCCAAGTGTACAATCTTGGACAAACCACCCAATGAGAAAATCATAGATATAGTACAAATGACGAAAAATAGAATGTTTCCTTTGATTTTGAGAAATGTAAATTTGTCATAGTCATATGCCCAAAATGTATCAAGCTTAGATGAGACTTGGTTGTGGCATATCAGATATGGTCATTTACCATTTAGTTGTCTCATTCTATTACAAAATAAGTCTATGGTAAAAGTTTTTCCCATTATAAATGAATAAAACAAATCCTGTGAGAGTTGTATTTTGGATAAACACCAAAGGGATAGTTTTCCCGAGGCTTCTTATAGAGAAAAAGAACACCTTTAGCTAGTGCATACGGACCTTTGTGGTCCAATGCAAACTCATTCAATAGTAGGCAAATTTTATTTTCTAACATTTATTGATAATTTTAGCAGGAAAGCTTGGGTTTATTTTCTTAAGCACAAATCAAAGACATTTGAAAAATTCAAAGAATTTAAATCTTTGATAGAGAAATAGAGTGGGAAGTAAATCAAAGTACTCAGATCAGATCGAGGAGGTGAGTATGACTTCAAATAATTTGCAGTATATTGCAGGCAACATGGCATCAAGAAAAAATTTACCACAAGATACACTCCACAACATAATGGAGTAGTTGAAAGGAATAATCAAACAATAATGAATATGGACAGAAGTATGTTGAAGGCCAGGAATTTGTCAAATGAATATTGGGGTGAAGCAGTGGCATGCTCAGTTTATATTTTGAATTTTTCACCAACCAACAGTCTGAAAAATCAAGTCCCTCAAGAATCTTGGAGTGGTATGAAATCTAGGGTTTCTCATTTTAAAGTTTTTGGTTGTGTGGCTTATGATTATGTTCCTAAATATTCGAGGAGAAAGCTAGATGATATAAGTGAAAAATGTATATTTGTTAGATACAGTGATCAGTCTAAAGAATACAGGTTGTATAATCCCATTACTAAGAAGTTGATAGTAAGCAGAGATGTGAAATTCCAAGAAGATAAATCTTGGTATAGTCAATCAAGTGAAATGATTGTAGATCAGATTCCTTCCATGCAGGAAGATAAGCATGTGGAATCTCCAGGACAACAAGCTTCTCCACCAAGACTTCCAAGATTGCAAGTACAAGGCCAAGGAGAACAAACATAGCATAGTTCTTCTTCTTCTTCTAGTAATAATTCAGATCCCACTATAACAAATTTAAGGAACCAGAAAACAATAAGCTTAAGAGAAATTTATGAGCAGAATAATGACATGGATCAAAAAGCACACTTTGCTTTGTTATCCTGTCAACCAATATATTTTGGAGAAGCAGTCAAAAAAGAAATATGGGTTGATACAATGAACGAAGAAATTGAAGCAATTGAAAGAAACAATACATTGTATCTTGTATATCTCCCTATAGGTAAAACTAACATTAGAGTTAAATGGGTTTATAAGACAAAATTCAATGAGAAAGGAAAATTAGAGAAGCACAAGACGAGACTTGTAGCAAAAGGGTTTGCTCAACAACCCAATATTGACTATGGAGAAACATTTTGCTCCAGTAGCACGTTTGGATATTGTTAGAACAATTTTGGCAGTTGCATCCCAAAACAAATGGCTAGTCTATCAAATGGACATTAAATCAACATTCCTAAATGGGATTTTAGAGGAAGAGGTTTATGTGGATCAACCACCAGGATTCCAGATCAAAGGTAAAGAGTACAAAGTGTACATATTGAAGAAAACATTGTATGGTTTAAAGCAAGCTCCAAGAGCTTGGTTAAGTCACATTGATTCCTATTTTCTCAACAATGGGTTCAATAGGAGCAATGATGAACCCACACTTTACACTAAAAGAGAACAGAAAGGTAATATTTTGATAGTTTATTTCTATGTTGATGGCATAATTTATATAGGAAATATGTTGTTGAATGATTTCAAAGCAGCCATGCAAAGTGAATTTCAAATGAATGATATTGGTATTATGAAATATTTTATGGGAATTGAAGTTGAGCAATCTAAAAAGGGCATTTTTATTTGTCAGCAAAAATATGGCATAGATATTTTGAAAAGGTTCAAAATGAACAAATGCAAGCCAACAGATACACCAATTGAAATAGGTACAAAGCTAAGCAAACAAGATGAAGGAACAACAATTGATTATACTCTATATAAGAGGCTTGTAGGTAGTCGCATGTACCTTATAGCTACCCAACCATATATTATGTATGCAGTGAGCTTAATTTCAAGATTTATGGAAAATCCCAAAATCTCTCATTGGAAAGTTGGAAAAATAATTTTGAGGTGTATTGCAGGTACAACAGATTATGGAATTTGGTATTCCAATTCAGAAGATGATTCAATTGTTGGATATACATATAGTGATTTTGTAGGTAGCGTTGATGATAGGAAAAGTACTTATGGGTATGCATTTTTGTTGGGTATAGGTTTAATTTCACGGGCTTATAAGAAACAACTCATTGTCACAATATCTTCAGTAGAAGTGTAGAGTATGTGGAATCAACTTCAACAACATATCATGCAGTTTGGTTGAGAAGGATCCTTAGTGATATTGCACATGAAGAGAAGGAGCCAACTCTTATGTTTTGTGACAATAGTTCAACAATTGCATTATCTAAGAATCATGTGTTTCACCGCAAGAGTAAACATATTGACAATTGCTATCATTTCATTCACGAGCTTGTCAATGATGGTAGCATTATGCTACAGTTTTGTGGTTTGAAAGAACAATTAGCAGACATCTTCATCAAACAATTGGGAAGAAATAATTTTGAATTTCAGAGACAACACTTAGGTGTTGTTGGTGCTGATTTTTGTAATGGTCGAAATTAAGGGGGAGTGTTGAATGGAGTAATTTCTCCTACTTGTTTGACCAAGTAGATGGAAGATAGGCATCTTAAATGCACTTAGATGAGATAGGTGAATTTTCATTTATTAGGTAGGTGAAGGATCAAGTGTTATAGAGAAATATCTAGTCTCATGTATTTTGAATTTAATTTTTTCATATGAATGTGGAGAAGAACTCAACAGCTCCATAATTTCATTGTGTGTGTATGCTTTGTTTTTTCAATGCTTTCCTCTTCTTGAACTTGAACACTGAAGTCAGTTTTCTCTCTCTTGCCTACCATCTCCATAATCAACATGCCATAAATATAAACATCACATTGATCAGTGATAGGACCATAGATTCTTGACCACATCTCTGGGGAAGCATAACCTAGTGTTCCTCCAACCTAGTTTTCCTCCATGAGCTATGGAGATGTGACTTTCCTCTTTATTGGACATTTTGGCTAGACCAAAATCTGCAACTTTGGGCAAAAAATTGGCATCAAGGAGAACATTATGAGGCTTTATATCGCAATGTAAGATTTTATTTCCGCACTCTTCGTGTAGGTATGCAATACCATGAGCTGTACCAAGTGCAATAGAATACACCAATTTCCAATCCAACTAATTTTCAAGATCTTCATGGACATATTTTTTTGGGGAACCATTAACCGTGTATCCATATAACAAATCTCTTTTGGATCCCTTGGAGCAATAACCCAAAAGGCACATCAAGTTCACATGATAGGTCCTCCCCACCATCCACTTCCACAATGAATTTTTGTTCACTTTGTTTTGATTCATCCAAAATATTGATAGCTATTGGAGGTCCACCCAGAAGCTTCCCTTTATAAATTGTTCCAAAACCTCCTTTTCCAAGATGGTCTGCTAAATTGTTTGTTAAATTGTCTGTGTAATCTCTCATTTGTGCATAAGAATATATGGTAGGAACTAGTGGGGAATATTAATGTAAGAAATTATCCACGGAGAGAGGCCTAGGGTCCATAAACTCTAGAATTTTCTTCTCCTCATCACAGGTAGTTCTCTTACAACAACATCGATGGTAGAACACTATGCAAGAAACCACTACTATGATAAAAACACCACACTGTATAAAAAAAAATTGTTGTAAATAATGTTGAACAAGGTAATGAGAATATGGATTCTAAAATATAGGTATTCGTAATGAATTCATTGTTCGAAAACATAGGTATTCCAATAGAGGACGAACACCTTCAGTAACCACTCACATAATCAGATCAAAGATCAACACACCGATGTTTTCATGTGGTAAAACCCCTATGAGGAAACATCCACGGCCCCATCCAACACGGCCACTTGGAGCAGTTTATTAATGCAAAGAAAAAGATTACAGAGAGATTTTACAAGAGAGTTTCTCACAATCGATCATCGGCANACCGTCGGATTTCCTAACTACAAATGCATACTAAAGAAACACACTTTTACCTAACGACACATTAGAGCAAGTAGATCTTAACTAACTCCTAAGTGTCTAAATATCCTAACATCCCCCCTTAAGAACAGCATGGGATAGGATTGAAGGATTTACAATAGTGACACAATAGGAGAAGGAAGGAGGCATTAGAGCCTATCCCCCCTTAATGACAACTTCCTGAACTCCTAACATCGATCGAAGTTTGGAGAACTTCGCTTCTGTAAGAGACTTTGTGAAAATGTCTACAACTTGATCTTCTGTAGGGCAAAAGAGCACTTCAATAACTTGATCATGAATGAGTTTTCTGATGAAGTGCATGTGTAGCTTGATGTGCTTGCTACGCTGATGTTGAAATGGATCTTTGGTGAGCTTGATGGCACTTTGATTGTCGCACCAAAGGTTGGTCGGATGCTGCTTCTCGAATCCAAACTCTAAAAGGATCCGTCAAAGCCATAAGGCTTCCTGACTTGCATTTACCACTGATCGGTACTCTGCTTTTGCTGAAGAAAGTGCAATAGCCTATTGTTTCTTATAGGCCCAAGTGACAGGTCATGAACCAAGGCTGAAAACACAACCTGCAGTAGACTTCCGATCATCAGGGTCGTCGACCCAATCTAAATAAGTCAAACCAACCAATAAAGGAGTCCCCCCTGAACTGTAATGTATCCTGAACTGAACTGTACCACGAACATAGCGAAGTATCATTTTAGCTGCTTTCCAATGGCTTTCATGGGGTGTTTGCATATATCGAGCAACAAGACCAACAACAAAGGAAAGATCAGGACGGGTATGAGTCAAGTATAAGAGGCTACCAACTAACTGACGGTACAGGGTGGCATCAACTTCAGGAGAAGTACAGGTGGCAGAAATCTTGACTCCAGATTGGAAGGGAGAAGAGGTTGGTTTACAATCGTCCATGTGAAAGTGACGAAGAAGGTCACAAGCATACTTAGACTAGGAAAGAAAAATTCCTTCATTGGTTTGCAAAACTTGGA
>JASDQU010739188.1:81793-92245 GCA_032191745.1 Picea mariana | reverse complement strand
TTTTTGGGACTGCGTGATATTTAGGTGGTTTTTCAGCACATGGTTTCTTCGCCGATGGTTTTCTATTTCCTGTTAAGGAATTAGGGTTTTGGACTAATCCAGGTCATTGGGTTAGGGTTTTGGATGCCGCTAGCTCCTATATGTATTTTGTATTGCAAACATTGTAACATTATGAATGAATATAGAATATGCTAGTTTTCCCGGTTTGGGTTTCTAGGGGAAAAATATCTGTGTAATGTTTTTATTTTCCATTGTATCTTTTTCTTTTTCTTTTTCTAAATATCTGTTTGCAGTAGATATTGTACAAGGTTAGAATTTATAGTATCATTGGTATATGATGCATTGGTGATTTGATGTAAAGTTGACTCATTATTATCTTGTCATGGTTAATAAGAAGAACAAATGGATGAACTCCAAAGTGGTCCCCTTATGGTGAAATCCCTCATGGGAAGACACTTTACTATTGAGTTATCGTAGAAGTATGGTTGGAGAACCCATGCTTAAATGTGGAATAATGAGATGAAGATCAGTGAACTTGTCCGTGGAACTATCCTAGATGGATAGTTCTTGTCATACCATTTCTGGTGGTATGTGGAATGTCACATAACTCCTCATAGTTTGAGATTTATGGGCTTACGAAGATGAAGGGCCCTCATATGTTGGCTTGAAGCCCTAAGAGGTCAAAGAAGTCAAAATGATTGAAAAGAAGAAATTATTATTTAAATGATAAAGTGAAGTGACAAAGTCAAGGAAGATTATTTAAATGATAAAGTGAGGTGACAAAGGCAAGGAGGAATATTTAAATGATAAATAAATGGAGAACTTTCTAATTATTTAAAGTGGTTAACCCTAAAAATGAGGAAAATAAGTTAAGTGACCTAGAAATGGGTTAACTGACCTAGAAGTGGGTTAAGTGACCTATAAGATGCTTCTAAGGAAGCTACTTGGAGAGTATAAATAAGAGGCAAGGGTCTCTTGTGAAAATGTATCTCTTGTGTATCTCTTGAGCATGTGTTGAAGATATATTCTGAGAGAGAGGAGATCTAGAGGATCTCATGGACGCATCAAAGTTTCGGCAAGTATGAGACCGTGACGACAAAGGTCTCGAAAGTTCAGAAACCCTAGTTTCTGAGGTATACGCGTGCTGCAATGAGCTAGGGCATGTACATACGCGTGCTGAATGAGGACAGGGTGCATACCGTGGATGAAGTCATGAAGACTTGTGTGTGAGATGATGACAGGCTCTTGAAGACTAAAGTAGGTTCCAGATCTGCATTCTATGGGCTCAGCTCTGCCATAGAAATTCTGGTATGGTTACATTGTTGTCTTGATGGATAATCTTGCTTGTTGTGTAGTGAATGCCTAAGGAATTCTTGGTATGGTTGTTGTGATGTGGTTTGTGTTGGATGATGGAGTGAGCAACACTCTTATGATTTAGTACTGATATGATTTCTATAGTATGTTGATTTCTTATACATTATTGAGTAGCATTCATATTGTATGGTTGAGGAGCATGAGTAAGTTGTTGGAGAGCTTGGATGTGTTGTGATTGGTTATGGTTCAGATTGGACAGTGAAAGACATAAGAGAATGTGATTGAAGGTTGCAAAGGATCTGAGCTCATCTTGAAGAAGAAACCCTAAGTACTCAGATGTGATACGTAGGTTGTAGTACAGACTGGTCACGTACATACGCGAGTTGTACTACTGGTAGGGCGCATACATACGCGTGTTGCACTACTGACAGGTCGTGTACCTATTGACAGATTGATATTTGTTGAGGATTGTTGCCTCATCTCAATTGGTGTTGAGGGTGTAAGCTGAGTCTTTCATTATAGAGCTGGTGCTCTTGTGGAGTTGTACTCTGTTCAATTGTTGCCGATAACCCAAGGATTGTAGTCCATAATAAAAATAAAAATTGTACATACATCTTGTGTTCCTTGTGTTCCTTGTGGTGATGATTTGTTGATGATATATTACTGATATATGTTGCTGATATATGTTCACATGTAACTGATTATAAATGACAGAAATAAGTAATGAGTAAATGGTGATTACTAACTAATGAGTTTTGTGAAGGGGAAGTTTTGGGAAAAAGAGCCCTACACTGTTCACCCCCCCTCTCAATGTATTCGGTGTGTCCAACAATCGGTGTCAGAGAAGGCCTTCACTATAATCCTTAACAAGCTTGGAGGAGATCTATGGACACACAAATGGATGATGAAGTTCCAATCCCTGACGAGGAAAAATATTCTACTTGGAAAATAGAAATGAGAGTGCATTTGAAGGAAATGGGAGCGAGTATTTGGAAGGCAGCCATTGGTGGATCAGTTTGCTTGAATAACAAGTCAAATTTTTCAGCTCAAAGGGAAGGAAAGCAAAATGATGCATTGGCTCTCAAGACCATTCTTAGTGGACTCTGAAGCCCTATCAAAGAGAGCATAGGACAATGCACTTCTTCCAAGGATCTATGGCTAAAGCTAGAGGAGACATATCAAAGCAAGAAGGAAAATATTGAAGACCACTCCATCAAGATCATAAAAGGTAAAGAATCCTCAAAGACCCTTGATTGCAATAATTCAAAATGTGATGATATTGAATATTTCTCTACAAGTGAAGAAGAAAATATAGAAATAGTTTGTGTAGAGTTTGATGGTAGTTATCGTATGGAAAAAATAGAAGAAAAACTATCGGAGCTTAAAGAGAAAGTTGAAAGAGGTCTATATGAATACAAGAATGACCATTATTATAAAGACTATAGCTATCTTTCGGATAACACTAAAAAGTTTCTTAAGAAGAGTCAAAGGCACATCTTGAAGTTAAAGGAAATACTCAAAGAACAAGAAGAGATTAACAAGACTTAATTAGAAGAAAAGGAAGAAGTGATCACAAGACTAAAGAATGAAAAAGAAGATAAGAAGGTAGATGATGAGATTAGCAAAAGTTTTGAAAATATTGTCCATCTCAAGACCCAAATTGAAGAATCCAAAAGGGTAGAGGAACTATTGAAGAATCAAGTAAATGAAAAGGAAGAGTCATGTCATAAGTTAGAAGGTGAAGTTGTTGATCTTAG
Organism: Picea mariana; assembly: GCA_032191745.1. NCBI lineage: Eukaryota > Viridiplantae > Streptophyta > Pinopsida > Pinales > Pinaceae > Picea > Picea mariana. The sequence goes on along the minus strand of JASDQU010739188.1, from coordinate 89,174 downwards.
AAAGAAAGTAGAGAAGTCAAACAAATTCTTGAATAGCTTACAAATCTTGAATGAGATCTTGGAAAGTCAAATATCACCAAATGATAAATCAGGTCTTGGATACAAGAGAGAAGCTACACATGTTGAAGCAAGCACCTCAAAGAAGCATGAGGTAAGTCCCTCACTCTCAAAGGATAAAGATAATGGTGCAAGTCAACCACCTACACAAGGGAAGGAAATTTTCAAAAGAATGAAGCAAGGAAGACATCAAGAATCCATCGTTACACCTCAAAGAAGATGGACACCAAATTAAAGGTATGAAAGTGTTTTTCATGGTCAATGTTATTCATGTAATGAATATGGTCACAAAGCTTTGGAATGCAAATCTTGTGCAAGGAGAAATAATGGAAGATTTCATCACACCATAAGGTGTTGGAGATGTGATCAAGTAGGACACATTTCTATTCACTGTCACAACATGAGATGCTACAACTGTATTAGATTTGGCCACAAATCCCAGGATTTTTGGAACACAAGAAGAAAGTCCATGATGAGGACTTCATATAGCATGACGAGAAGAAGAAATGAAGTTAGGAAGGGAGACATCTTTGAAAAGATGGAAGCTCAAAGCTCAATTTCTGAGGAGCAGGGACATCTTCAGAAGTGGGTGAAGAAGACTGAACAACCAAAGCATAATGGAAGCCTTAGGGGAGGCTCAAGTGTGTCATCTACTGAAGCATATGTGGGTGACAGTGGTAACAGTCGCGTACATACGCAGGCTGACCTTGCAGAGGTCGTGTACATACTCGAGATGTCTGTGCAATAGGTCGCGTATATGTGGTAAATCCTAGGGAAAAGGGCTATGCACATGGGTTGCAACTTGATGTGATGGTATAAATCTGTGTTGCAGGGTCTGACATAGTTTGTTGCAGGTTCTGACATTGTTTGTTGCAGGTTTTCATGCTTACATATTGGATTATGTAATGTGATGATATAAAATGAAAGGCTATCTTGGATGCATGGAACTAACCCATGAGTATGGATTGAGGCATTCTTTTGTTGAAGAAAATTGTTAGTTTTGATAATGAAGTTATGGAACCTTGGTTATGTGATATATCTTGATGATGCTAGCTAGAGATGTCATTGATCTATTGAAGCACACTACTAGTACATGTATTGTTGGATGCTTAGTATTTTCTGTAGTGAATGGAGGATTAAGGCTAGATCCGTAGTTGATGCATGATTGATACACTTCTAGTACATTGGTAGAGGCACCTACTAGCAGGTTGATTGACACATGTTTTATGGTGGATTTGGTATACATGCATGAGGATTCATTTTGTTGGTAGATGCACATGCTTGGCATATTGGTAGATGCACATGCTTGGCATGTTGGTAGAGGCATATGATTGGTATACTATTGGCACATGTTTGGTACATGGCTTGGATTGATGAGATCCACTTGATGATGTTAGTACATGATGAGACATATCTTGCTTTGACACATTTTAAGGATTGTTAGAGGAAAGTGTGTGTAATATGGATATATGCTTAGCACACAATTGGCACATGTTCTTAGCATATGGTTGACACTCTTCATTGATGATATCTTATGGTGCATTGTATGGTGTTGATGTACATGGTTGATGTACATGGATGTTGTGCATGGTGGGCACACAATTTGGTACATGATGTACTTGGTTGATGTTTTATTCATGATTCTATTGCTGACATATCTTTTGTTTCATGGTATGTCACGCGTTTTGATGCATGGACAGGTCCAAGGACCGTCATAGAAAGAGTGATTGTTCTATGATCCAGTTGAGAAGTGGCATTTGTAGTAGAAGCACAATGCAGTGGTAGCATATTTTTCGTATTGCAGAGAAGATATGGGGAGACATTCTTCTTCCCATGATTCTAGGAGGAAAGAGCCCTATATTTGGAGAAAGAGCACATATGCATAATTCCAGGGGGAGCGATGATCAAAGGGGGAGCATGAGCGATATATCTTCAGCATTACATCAGAGTGATATCCCTTGTTCAAAAGGGAAGAGATTATTCAGAGGAAGATCAAAGGAATTTAGATAGGGCGAGCAACCCCAATGAGAGTTCAGGCAGGGGGAGCAGCCCCAAGGGAAGAATGACCCTTTGCCATTGATGTCAAAGGGGGAGAAATAGTCACAATGATGTGATTGATGACTATTGATGTAGAGCATGCCTTGTCTACATGTTGACATCAATGATTGGTGTTGACATCAATGTTGGTATTGCCATCAATGCCAAAGGGGAAGATTGTTGGATCATGTTGCCATTGATGCCAAAGGTTTGATTGATTGATTTCAAAAGATTGATTGATGCCAAAGGATTTATTAATTGATGATTAACGTCAAATGTAATATGTATTTTCCTTAATGAGAATGGATAGATGTCAAGTGGAATCATAGTTATATGATGTCATTCATATGATGCATAGATGAAGATGGATTGATGTGGTATCATTGGTATATGAGGCATTGTTGATTTGATGTAAAGTTGACTCATTATTATTGTTACGAGGAAAATCTTTCTATGGCTAGGGTAAACCACAATAGACAGATATGATTGTATAAATCAACTCTATCCCAAAAACATGCTATATAAACCAATGTGCAAGCGAGATAAGAAATGGACCTACCTCGTCCACATGATGTCCACCATTGAGCACTTTGACCCAAATCTTTGTACCTGCAACAAGTTCTCAACAAACAAGCAGAGAAAGCATATAGTGATAATATAAAAGGTTAGCACATTAGATAGCATAATCCATTAATATACAAAACAAACATGCCCATGGATAATAACTCATATATTTTCCAGATATCAATTGAACGGGAAGAGATAATTTCTATTAATAAATGATTAGCAGAAGTGAAAATATTACATACTTTCGTGTCGGCATGGTTCGGAACAGAGAAACCAAGTTCCTTCTAGCTAGACCTACACCACTTCAATCCTCCACCAAAGGCAAGCTCATAGAAAGGAGACAATGAGGTTCTCCATCAATAAGGGAAGAGATTGGGGGTTGAACACTGTGTTCAGACTTAAAGGACAAAGGGATGCAGAATCAATATGAAGTAATAATTTCTCCAAAGTAACTTTTCTCTCAAAGTTGAATTCTTTCTCATTTTCCATAGCTCAGAATTGGCCTCTTTATAGCCTTCAAAATGAAACTGAAGGTCCAATTCAGAACATTTCCAGTATATGGAAGGCCAAGGATCAAAGATCTCTTGTCGTGACATGGAAACCTGACATTTAATTTTTATTTTTTGGCACAAATCCCGATGTACATGGGTTGTAGTGGAGCAACCCGCATATACGCTTGTTGTATAGTGTGCAAGATGCGTACAAGTGGAAAAATTTGTATTTTTGTCTCTGGATTTTGTCAACTGGGAAGATAAGTCTGCATAGGTAAATGGAATAAGGCCCTCTCTGCAAGATCATAGGGTGAGGAAAATCTTTCTCTAATAGATGCCCCCTAATGTGTGAGGTCAGAGGAGTATCTGTGATGGCCAAAATACATTATAAATAACCCAGAAGTGAAGTGGTAGGGGACCAGCTGGATGAACTCATTTGCTGATTACATTCTACACTGACTTTGCATACATGGCTGCCAAAAATTACACTGCAGATCCATGTGAAAATATACCAAACAAGTGTCTGTGGCCATGAATAGGAAAATACAAATGCGGTTATATGCCAAAAGATGTCATAGCCATGAACAAGGCCCAATAGAACTAGTCTCAAAAACCAATCTGAAGATATTTGTATACCATGGAGTGAAATCTGATCTCCCATGATCACTGAAATCATATAGGTATTGGTCCAATGAAAAGGAAGCAACAACTCAGGAAAGATGCAGCCACATAGTGATGTCTTCAAGTCTTCTACACAATTCGCCAAAGGTGCAAGTCTACATTATGTGAATAAAGGAGTTGAGGTCGAACACAATGAGACATCGTTTGATTACCGATCATTGATGTATACCTTTAAAAAATGTGAGACATCCTACCGATAATGAAAGTAGGTATCAAGGCACCGAGTACATTCTTACAAGTGTGAATAAAGGAGATGGTGTCAAACACCTAAATAATCCATCGATCATGATACATTGATGTATTCTCAATAGTCGATGGCAAGAGAGCCTCCCACTGATGACTGCAAGCCTCAAGGTACTCATAAGACTCTAGGTCCCATTTCCATAATAAATGATCTGAAGTCGATGGAAAGAGACCCGTTGAAAGGAGAGCATTAAGGCATCTCTCATCAGTCAGGATGAGGTACAAAGCAGGAGCTTCATGATGTGGTGTAAATTAGACGAAGAACATGTTCACCAACCAACGACCCTGTGCATATTTTGCATGTGCCAAGTGCAAGCGGTACACGAAAAAGACCCTCTAAATAGAAGCCAATGATGAAAATTGTTGACAAAGGCGAGGAAACCACCAATAAGGCTAATGGCATCCAAGACACTGCATGAATCCCAATGTGTGAATAGATGTCTTGTCGTCGAACACAAGGGAAACCACCCAGTCAATGACTAATGATGAAATTATGACTGTTGGGTTCAAGGTTACCTACCAATGATGAAAGTAGGGCCAGGGTGCATGATAGGACTACAATATCATGTGATTTTGAGACAAACTGAGGGTATGTACGACATGCAAAGTCAAGAGTTCTAAGGAGTGGTCGAAACAGGTTGATAGACTTCATTTGAACAAGAGCATGAGACATATGGAGGACTCCGACATCATATACCTGATGATGAAACCATGAGATGCAAGAGGCATCGATGAAATTCTCTATAGGGACTAGAAGAGTAACCAGTTGATAGAGAAGACTCTGTAGCGAGCTCAGCTTCCTAAGGCCATGCTAATCCCAAAATTATGATGATGAATGAACTCAAATAACTTTGTGCTCTGTTAAAAGGCAACACGACTGCTGCCGATACAAGATAATACTCCCTTCACACCCTTTTTTTTTGTTTTTTAATAGACAAATGAATGATATGATACAGAGGAGGAAACGAGTGTCACAAGTAAGAAAAACTAGTTCCAGCAGTGGAACATACATATGCTCAATGCAAGGAGATGCATGCAGGAGATGGACATTCGGGGGAATGTTCCCTCATAGGTATAGGGTGTCAAATTGCGAAGGATATAAACAAGGCTCTGCTTCATTGAGGATGCAAAACTATTGAGGCAAACAGTTTACAACGCAAAGCGAGAACCGACTATAGGTTCAATACTGCAAGCAAGGGAATGAGATGCAATCACAACTTAATGCCAAAAAATGTCATTTTCTATGTCTTTTAGTCTACTTGGTGTGAAAAAGGGATAAACTTGTGCCAAATAGACATCTTCAAAAGCAATTTATGAGTGTGAAAGAGACAAGTTCACTCGGCAATCTTTTCGCTTTTTGATAACGAGTCGGAAAAGAGATTAACTAATACTCACGACCTTTCAAGTCCAATTTAATGAGTGTGAAAGGGACAAATCACTCAGCAATATTTTCATATTTGAATGAGTCGGAAAAGGGCTTAACTCAGACTTGTTGACGTTGTTCTAAGAAGCATATAATGGGGGAGACCAAGTCTCTCGTGCAGGACTTATGTGAAAGGTCAACAACTTATGAGGAGTTGACACAGGCTTAGGAAAACCCAAAGCTTTCCAAGTCGAGGAGGATAAAATACTTGCAGAGGTTACCTTATCTACAATATATTGAAGAATGCCCCTTATCTAGAAGGGTGTAGAACAAGGAAGTCGAGGCTCTACAAGATCATTCCAATCAAAGGAAACCAACCTAGGACTTGGAGGGAGCATACTCCCAAAGAATGGAATGCTCCCTAGTGAAGACGGTACAAAACTAGAAATGCTAAGGACATGGTCGAAGGACGCATCACCCTCGAAAAGAAAAGTGGGATTGATTGAAGATTGCATCGAAAATGTCACTTCCTTAGGCCTATCACTCTCCAATAGAAGAGTGGCATCGGACGGAGATTGCATCGACACGACCGTTGGTTGAAAAGGATGCGAGACAACAAGGTAAAGGGATGCATCAACCCCTAAAGGAAGAGGGGTGTCAGCCGAAGATTGCATCGGCATGACTGCTGTATCAACCAAAGAAGATTGGGAAGCCAAAGATGACACAAAACCCGAAGGGCCTCTAGGAAAGGACCATGCATATTATACCACAGCAGTAGCAGGGCACAAACAAGTAAGGTGATCTCCTTTGTAAAGTATATAAAGGATCTTGGGCTTACGTCTTACACGTCTAGGCTTATCAATCATATGAATGCCCCCAACATGACTTGAAGTGGATGGTGACATGCTCCCAGCATGACTTGCAGAGGCTAGTAGAAAATCTCCAACATGACTAGTAGAGGTTGGTTATGAATACCCAACATGATTGGTAGAGGTTGGTGATGTATGTGCAGTGTGACTAGCAATGACTAGATTTGTGCCCCCAACATGACTTGTAGCGACTGGTTGCTGGTATTCAACATGACTAACAGAGGTTGTCGACCAATATCCAACATGACTAACAAAGGTTGGTGATATAATGCCAGTATGTGGTTTACCCTCACAAGACGCAGTCAAGGAAGGTAGGGTCCAAGGATCACTAAAATAGGAAGTGCGGAAAGGAATGGACCTCCATGTTGAAACAAGCCTACTAGACATGGTGAATCGATGCCGTGAAGTCGAAAGTACCCATAAGGGAAGAATACATTTCGACACCGATATTCTCATTTGCAGGCTGAGAATTATCGATCACAGGGATCGACGGTCCAATAGATGCATTAGGACTAGAGCACGCAAAGAATAACTGATCGATCGTCATGATATTCCCTTCATGAGGAAAGCAAAGAGTACGGAAGATAGACGATACTACGACGATCATGGCATAAGTCCAATTGCATCCAAGTAACAAGTTATAATCAAGAGGCACATCAACTACCTCTACTTCCACCTTTACTGTCTTCCCACCTAACTGGACCGGAAAGGTAGGGAGAATATCATGAGGGCAGAAGGAATGACCATCAAAGGTAGTCAACATGTTCGATGACTTGGAAAGAGTCGTAGAACCGAGATCTTTCCAACAAACCGGGGACATCACACACATAGCAACACCTTCATCAACAACCATGCGTTTGATGGTATACTTTGACTACTCCACATGGGTTTGGAAATCCACATGGTAAGGCAAGCGAGGCTTAACATCCGTGACATCAAATTTGATAAATTTTGAGCCACTGGGTTCTAGAGATCCTAAATAAAAGAGTAAGGAATTCCTCTGTGAAGGACACATCTGGAGTACCTCCAAAGAAGACATCACACAAGGGGTTCGACCCAGGTCCTCAACAATA
>JASDQU010739188.1:46938-66938 GCA_032191745.1 Picea mariana | reverse complement strand
AGGTGGGCCTAGGTGGGTGGCTGATATAGAATGTGACCGGCCAGTCTATTATTAATTTATTGGTATATAAATATTAAAGTATTGTTTTATGTTGTGAATTTGGGCGATTGATATCACCTCGTTACATAGCATTGAATGTTGTGTAACATGCGTGAATATGGATGTGCCCTGCATGTGAAGTTTAAAATTATTTTGGATGTCTCTTGTATGCATTTAAGGTTCTTTCCCTCATTAACTCCAGGGTTATACAATTTTTGTCTTCATGTCCCACTGACTTACAAAAGTTACATAAAGTATTGTTTGGTTATGTCTTGTACTTCTGCATCATAGGGTAGTGGTAAGGATCATGCCCATGTGTCTTGCATATTTCACACCAAGGCCCTCATGTAGGCAATGGATTTGGCAGCCCTACTCCCAAGTACTGCACAAATGTCGGACAATCATTCTTGTGATTTCCCTCTGATCTGCACATAGTACACCAAACTACTTCTCTTTTCTCTCTACTTTTATTATGGTTTAATTGCATTGTCAAGTTCTTCAAGTCTTCCTTCATCTCCTCTATAGCTAGATCTGTTTGATTATACTGATTCTCCTCTAACTGCATCGCTACTTGCAATGTCTCTGCCTGGGTTTCAAATTTTTGTTGTCTCAATGGATATTTGATATGTAGTAACAAAGAATATATAAATAAATGTTTGTGTTGCATGTCAGAAATATGATACTTCATTTTATCTTTCAATGTCTTGAACTTCTGATCGATGCCCCATATAGACTCTCATGGTTTCTGTCTAACCTCAATCATCTCATTCATAAACTGATCCTCTGATTCTGGCCTCTGAAACTCAGTGATTAGTGCATGCTTGATCTCTGCTACTGTTCTCGGCGCACCCTGTGGATTGTTTACTGCTAGATTCATGTACCAATCGAGCACGCAGTTTCTGAATGTTATTGCTAGTTGTGCTACTTTTGTTTCCTCGTCAGTGATTATTTTCGCTTCCCATATTCGATCACACACAAATAGGTGCTTCTCTGGATCTTCTGATCCATCCCCATGGAACTCTGGTAATCTTATTGTTCGATCTACACCTGCCATTGTAGAATGTGTTGTACTTGCTTCTCGCGGTACTAGCATATGTGTAGTGTTGTTCGGACTTGAACTCCCACTAGTATTGCTACTGGTACTTCCACTTGTACCACTACCTACATTGTTGTGGGTACTTCCACTTGTACCCTCACTTCTATTCTAATCTCCTAGATTCCTCTGACTATGAGTCATTGGTTCTCTAAAAAAATATTTCTTTGTTGATGTGTTAATCGTACATGGGGTTGTAGGTTCTACACCAATTTGGATCTGGATAGGCGTACTTGCTTCCGCATTAGATCCCGCTCCTCTACTGATCCAGGTGGATATCGGTGGCCGCCCACCTTCTCCAACTGGCCCAAAACATGTTTCTGGCAATTTTGGTAATTTACTATTTTTAGCAGTTTTTAACTTCCGGGGCCATTTTGAGGCCCTAAACGATGTTTTTTGAGAAAACGGGGAGCAACATGAATTGTAAATCAATGTTGCTCACCCAAAAGTTGTAGTTCTCGGATAGATCTTTCCAACGAGCTATTGAGCGCCCCAAAAGGAGATCGTATGCAAAAGTTACGCCCCTGGGAAGTTGACATATCAACTACCCCCATCGGGGCCCACAAACCTTTTGGCTTTTCATCTTCCGGGATTAGGGTTTGGGATTTTACTTATGTTAAAAAGGCCCTTAGAGCCTCATTGTAATAATCATCTTCTCACAGATGCGAGTAGCCGTCACATCTCTTCTCAGAGATAAGTTGCCACCATTCTAGTGAGTCTTTCACTTTGTATTTTACAATGTCTGTACATTTATTTCATAAATAGAAATCATGTATTATTGTATATCCGTGTTTATGGTTGCATCTCCGATACATTTTTGTTATATTATTGAATATTTGCGATATCTCTGTGCATTTCTTTATTATATCTTCGATCTCATTTCGTGCCGAAAATAATCCGGATCAGTGGTATCAGAGCAAACTGCTCTTGATTGTTTTTCAGTGCATGTCCCCGACGAGGTCCGAGTATAGCAAGTTGGGTCTCGAGCTTGTCTCTCGAGGACAATCGCTCTCGCACACCCAAGAAACCCTCAATGGCGGAAGAAAAGAAAAACGATGGAGCAGACGATCATATCAGCCTGTTGCTTGAGCAAACTCTCACGCGACAGAGGGACGAAATAATGGAGAATTTTTCCCACATTCTTCAATGCCTCCCGATAGCATCAGGCGCATCTTCATAAAGCGGCCACTTTGGAGGCACCTCGCCTTTCAAGGTACATGTTAATTTTGATATTCTTGTATTTGAAGGTCAAATAGATGCAGATGCCCTAGATAAATGGTTAAATCTGCTAGAAGGTTATTTCTTTGTTCATAATTTTTTCGACAAGGAAAAGATCACCTTCGCACTCCTTAAGGCTCTCCCCCATGTAAAACATTGGTGGGAAACTTACTGGGAGTAGAGTTCCACAAAGGAGTCTGGGATATATGGGACCGAGCCCACTTGGGATTTTTTTGTGGATGTGGCAAAGGAACAGTATTACCCTGTTGGAAACTATGAGGACCAATACANTGGGGCTCTACACAGATACATCCAAACTGAAATGGATTTTCTGGACATCTCATCACTTGGTGTTGCTTATCGATATGTTGTTAAAATCGAGCAGAAATTTAAGCACCAGAACAAACGGGAGTTCGGGTCTACAAGTCTGCGACAACCAAAGTATGACAAAGACGACCCTAACAAACAGTCTCCTGAAAAGCAGTCCAAGCCACATGAAAAGAAGGGTCACGGGAAGACAAAGAAGGACACTGAAAAATGGTGAGATTTCCACAAAAGCCCATGGCACAACACTGATGAATGTCGCTCAAAACAGTCATTGGTGGCTGAGATCAAAGACAAGGATCCAAACCCTAATTCAAAATCTAATTTTGAAAATACTGGTCAAAGATAGATCATCGACGCAGACCCCACTGCTATTGTTGCGACTGCAACAATTCAACTAGAAGAACCAACAAATCTAGAAGAGGGGGAGCGCCTTTTTCATTCACAGATGTGGGTGAAGGGGATCGCGCTGCATTTTATTGTTGATAGCGGAAGCCAGAAGAACCTCATCTTAGCAGAGGTCATCAAACAGTTAGGATTTTCGACAACACCACACCCGCAACCATACAACATCGGGTGGCTTCGCCAAGGATGAGATCTTCGTGTCAGCCAACAGTGCTGATTGTCATATGGCATCCAACCCTTCAAGGATGAGGTATTATGTGATGTTGCCCCACTGGATGTATGTGATGTTCTCTTGGGCCAACCATATATGTGGAAACACCATGCTATCTATGAGTCTCGACCTTGTAGTGTCATTATTACTCTGGGGGGTCATCTCTACAGGATACCAGAGGTAGTTCCAACTATTGTCCCACCTAAACAGTGCCGCAAGGTAGTATCTCATACTACAAAATTCATCTTCTCCACAATCTATTCAAAAGGGGAACAAAAGGATACTGCAACCACTATAGCCTCAACCCAAGCACCTTCTATCCACTAGAAGCAGGTCGACAAGGTTGCAACAAAGCACAAAGATTCCTTCTGCACACAGTCATCTCATGTAGCCAGACTGGTTAAAAAGGTCCAACCCTTCCAGCGACAGGTTCGTGAGGACCTTCAACAAACCAACCAGCGCGACAGTTCCAACAAGGCAAGCAACTCACCAAGATTCAGATTCAGCAATCGCTTTCCCCTCTCCCCCGGGAACTCAACGCAATGGAGACCATTTCTTCCTAAGGAGGGAGGATTGATCCAAGTGAATATCGGTGGCCGCCCACCTTCTCCAACTGGCCCAAAACATGTTTCTAACAATTTTGGTAATTTACTATTTTTAGCAGTTTTTAACTTCCGAGACCATTTTGAGGCCCTAAACGATGTTTTTTGAGAAAACGGGGAGCAACATGGATCATAGATCAATGTTGCTCACCCAAAAGTTGTAGTTCTCAGATAGATCTTTCCAACGAGCTATTGAGTGCCCCAAACGGAGATCGTATGCAAAAGTTACGCCCCTAGGAAGTTGACATATCAACTACCCCCATTGGGGCCCACAAACCTTTTGGCTTTTCATCTTTCGGGGTTAGGGTTTTGGATTTTACTTATGTTAAAAAGGCTCTTAGAGCCTCAATGTAATAATCATCTTCTCACGGATGCGTGTAGCCGTCACATCTCTTCTCAGAGATAAGCTGCCACCATTCTAGCGAGTTTTTCACTCTGTATTTTACAGTGTATGTACATTTATTTCATAAATAGAAATCGTGTATTACTGTATATCCGTGTTTATGGTTGCATCTCTGATACATTTTTGTTATATTATTGAATATCTGCGATATCTCTGTGCATTTCTTTATTATATCTCCGATCTCATTTCGTGCCGAAAATAATCCGGATCATCTAGTCTTTCTTTCATATGTGGCGTGCAGTGTTTCTTCAATGTGCTCCAGAGCACAAAGATCCTCTACCTCTTCCTCATCACTCTCCAATCCTTCCCACTCGATTACTTCTCTTTTCTTTTTATTAAGCTTATACTAGTAGGGTCTACTACTGCACATCATTCCTGCCTTCTGCAGAATCTCTTGGATCTCCTCCCGATCCATGATAATGAGATCTTTCTCTTTATTGTGTTCTCCTCTATCCATTTTCCCCTCCATCTTAGACCTTCCTCAATGTTTCCCCTAATTCCCTCGTGCACGCAGGGTAGTTTAGTTTCCTGATTCCATGGTTAATATCCCTTTATCATGCAATAATCTCTTGATTGAAGTGTACAACGACACGATGTACCTTCCCCTTAGACCCTTAAGAAACTCCTTCTCTGCTACACTATAATACTTCGATGTATCTACTGCAAACTCAATGATATACCCCACTACAATGGTGTCTAGCCAGAAATCTACTGCGCACATGAATTTTTTATTCACCCTCTTCAACCATGCAATATTATCTTCTGTCCACTCCACTGATCTAACTCTATTTTTCGTATGGGTATCTTTCGACCATGTTATCCATTCCTGCAGTAGCGTGATAAACTCACTAAATAAACTCTCGTGTATTTCACTAAATACGTATCTCTCAAAGTATTGTCTTTGCTTAAACCTAAGGCTTATATTATTATTGTGGGAAAACTCTACTTCCTGAACTGTCAACCATCTTTCAATCTCCGCTTTCGTGGGGTTCCAACCTAAGAACATCCCCTTTCTTAAACCCTCGCACTATAATGTGTGATACATCCCTCCCGATCTAATATTTTGAGTTCCAACCGAGAACAAAACCATTTGTTGACTTTATGGTCTGACTCAAGTTCTAACTACAGGATTACCAACAACCCTTCAACCATCGGCCCTTCTGGATACCAGAAGGCAACACAACGCACAAAGTGCACTATGTAGTATCACCTAAGACGGATTCAATGGGTGGTCGCAGGACTCAAGTGTCTGGAACCATGGGATGGGATGTGCTCCTCTCTCAGGGGCATTAGATCTGCTCAACTGTTAGCCCATGAATACCCATTTATTATACTAACCCTAGTTGGATCTTAGTTCTGACCAATGACACAAATATTCCAACGGAACTTCATTAACCATTATAATAGCATATACCCAATGATATATATTCATTTATTACAACATAATATTCATATATGAATACTAACTATGGCATTCATCCATTTTGTGTTGTTCTACAGATTTCATCAATTTATCCTAAGTGCACAGTATTATTTCCTTTATCATTTTAACATGTTCATCATAAAACTCATTAAATCAAATATAATCATAAGTATTGCAAACATTCACACATAACCCAGATATATCATGGTTCACCCCCTCCTGGGGCTATGTCCACAAAGATGAGTCGCTTCAGTTCTTTATTAATCTTCATGCAAAATTCAGTGTCGTGCACTGTACAATTCTTTTTCCATTACAATCAATCTCCATAGATCGCAATAGTCTTCACAAAACTTAGAACTAATCTTCAAATATGCATAGCCTAACAACTTCTAGAACTCGGAACAAAACTGAGAACTTCCAACCAACCAACCGTCCTAATACATTCTACTTATACCAAAAATGGGACAAAGCCCTTGCAAAAACCCTAACCCTAAGTGGATTAGGTTTGTCCACTTTTCAACTACTCTGCAGCAGTTTCTCCACTTTGTATTTTCTTTTCCTTAGCGTTGGTTTTCCTCTGTTTCTTGTGCTGCTTTTCTTTTGTTTCTAGCACGCTCCCCATTTTCTAGCGATGCCTTGATTCCTTCAAAACTTCCTTGATTTTCTCCCAAAATTGGTCTGCGCCAACAATGATGAATGGAAGGGCGAGAGTCACCATACCTATGAGAAAAGCGTCGAAAAGAACCAAAGACCACCAATATTCTCCCAATGGTCGAGCGAAACAGAGGCAAACTAACTAGAGCAACCAAAAATGTGCGACAAATTGAGGGTGGTGAGCTCGAGGTGGGTAATAACGACGTACAGTAATTGCACGTCGCTTCTCCACCCTCTCATTAATTGCCATCAACCATAGCTAGGGGGGAGTGCATCCAAACTTCATTATTTGCATTAATCAAATTTAATTCAAATCCAACATGTCACTTCCATTTTTCCAAATTGAAACGAAAACCCTCTTATACCATAGTTTTACACTAGCACCATAATATAACATGTTCCATATTCATTTCTAACAAATTCCCACTTGCAAGGATCGAATTGACCTCAAGACAATTGCATAAACCATAACTATTGTCCACCAAACATAACTAACACCATGAATGTAATATGTTATAACCAATGTGAGCGTGAGTTAAATTCTAAATTTTAACCATATGTCAAAGCAGATGTATAACAATTATGACCAAAGTGCTTGTCACTTTCTTTTGACCTTTAAACTGTCAGCCCTTATCATCATTGATTGCATGTGAAAATTTGTTCGAATTCTTGTGTTTTCTCAAACTGTAATATGCTTCGTAAAGTCGTCATGAGCGCAATTCAGAGAAGTGTTTATTTTTCACCATGATTTAAACAAGGGGGTCCCACCTATTTAGTATATCATTATGTATATGTATATAAATAACAAGGCATTGCAACCCATTTGCAGGGAGAGGTATTACGTTGCGCTCATGGGCGTCAACAAGAGAATATATATGTTCTCACTGCTACAAATTATTTCATGAAATGGCAAGAAGTGGTAGCATTAAAAAGAGTTGACTCTGAAGAATTGATTAAATTTTTCAAAGATAATATATTGTCAAGATTTGGTGTTCCAAAAAAGTTCATTATTGACAATGGTTCAATTTTCATTAGATCAAAATTTACAAAATTTTATGGAGAGTATGGCATCGACGTGGGACAATCCTCGAACTATTATCCACAAGGGAATGGTCTTGTCGAATCTATAAATAAGACACTGGTTCAGATTTTAAAGAAAACTATTGATCAAAATCAGAAGAAATGGCATTTGAAATTGACAGACGCTTTTTGGGCTAGCAGAATGACTCCAAAAGACAACATTGGGATGTCTCTTTATATGTTGTTTTACGGAAAGGAAGAAAAAATTCCAATCAACCTTGAACTGAATTCATTGAATTATGTGGTTAACATAGAGGACGTTGAAGATAGTACCCCTATGCAAAAGAGATTAAATCAATTATTGATATGGAAGAAGAAAGAAGTGAATCTTTGCATAGAACATCTCAAAGGCAACAGAGTGTTAAAATATATTTTGATCATAGCGCAACGGTAAAAATATTTCAAAAAGTCGAGTTGGTGTTACTTTGGAACAAAGCTAAGTAGAAGCAGTCAATGCACATAAAGTTTGAAGCACTTTGAATCAAGCCATACATCATTGCGAAAGTCTTGGGCTTCCATACATATATGCTTAAAGACATGAAGGGGAAAATGTTAATGTTGCATGTCAATGTGTGACACTTGAAAAGTTTTTTCGCTTAAAATATCTCTTTCCTTTGTACATAGTTTTCATTTTATTCTATATATCCTTAACTGATTTGACTCTGTTGCCCAAAGGACAAAACAATTGGTCATGAGATTATGGATTCTTGACAACCCACAGGGGGTTATCATCCAATAGTTGGAGCCATTTGTTGAACCCCTTTTTTTTTTCCCCCTCCGTATTCTTTTTTTTGCGCTTCTTTTATTGCCTCTTCTTTTCCCCCTTATATGCTTTCCCTTTTCCCGTTTTCATTTTTCCCTCCTTTTTCCCTTTCTTGGTACTATCATACTTAGTCAATTTTCACATTCGCGTACTTTTGAACTCGTGGACTCTCACACGTGTATTAGCTTTCGTTGACCCATGTATAAGTCCACCTAGCACTTAGAATGTTTTTGCGTCTAGGAATTTTGGACTTTCAAACTTTCAGACCTGCCAATCTACATGATGCACCTCCATTCTTTCCATTGTTCACCTGATATTTTCCAATACTTAGCCATTTCATACACTCGGACTTTCGGACTTGCATATCCACCTTTTCATACTAATTGCCAACCCCGATTCTCCACCATCACTTGTCCCTTCACATTTTTTGATGTCACATTTATTTTTATCACTACAGACCCAACAACCAAATTTATTGTTGAAGTGGCCTTTAACTAATGATGTTATTACCGAGGCTAGTGATAGTTATTTTGAGTTAATGTTTCGGTAAAAAAAAATCTAACTCAAGTCCATTTTACTGTGCAAATTGATATTTCAAGAAAAGTTGGGGAACTCTGTTGGGATAGCCATGAGAAAACATTTGTTATGTGGGGACACTTTGAACCTCTTTGCTAGGGAAGATCAGAATTATCATTGGTCCCGCTCCTACTGGTATTATTCAAAATTGTTGGATAGAGATGACAACAAACTGTGGACCTTAGGAATAGTTCTTGCAAGATGTGGCCCATAAGTCTTTGAATGCAAGGATATCGTCACTTGGTGCGTCGATCAACTATTTCAAAACAAATGAGTCATTGCATTGCAGAATAGTTCTCCTATCTCGTTGGCACCTTCAATATTTAGAGAGATTCTGAAATTACCAAAGCCAAACTTAGTCTATGAAGGGGAGGAAGCTAGAAAATTCTTAAAAAGCAAGAACAATGGAATAGATATTCTTCAAGAATATTTGCATGACCCTGCGTCAATGCCTGAGGACATATATAGAATTCAAGTAAGTTCTTTAAAGAATCCTTATAAATAATTTTTTTTGTTATTCACTCGAATTGTTGGCCAAGACTCTATAGAAACAATTCCCCGACTAGCCTTATATATATTCCATTTTGTGGTTCATGAAAATGATATCTTCGATTAGGCGAAGATAATTTCAAATGAAATCATTGCAGAGTTGACTAATTTCAAGTATGATAAAATATTTTATATGCCGTCTTATTTGATATTTGCCATTACATATTGTCATACTTTTGAGGGTTTAAACATCGCCCGGAGAATCAAAATAAAGGTTGACCCTATGACCATTTTGTACCAATCTCTATGGAAATAGAGAGTCAACCATCATTTTTATGAGGTGTATTCAAGTTTTGTATCTAAATTCAAGACATTGTTATTTGGGGATGAAACTTCGTGGATATTATTGGAAGCAATGACTTTTTTGAAGGGAAGAGGAGTATTGGAGAAAAAGGACGATTATAATGTCATAATGGTTTTTTGTTCTATTGAAAAAACTATTTTCCTTCCCTATTATATATACGATAAGCTATTCATCATTGAGATAGTCAGGAAGTATAAATTATGGTTCCATACATTATCTGAAAATAGAAAAAAGCAGTTCATACCTCTCCCATGGAAAGTCGGTGAAATTCTTCTCCGGGGAATTTCCAAAATAGATGAATATGTTGCTTATTTTGATAATTTTGACCTAAGATTCGTGGAGGAAATCAAGGGTTTCGACTCCAATCACCTTGTTTACAATCATTTTATTTCAGTTGGGCTCATCCCCACACTTTTAAATTCAGTCGTCGGTAAAGAAGAAGAAAATGACATTCACAGTCCTAGTAACCAAGAAGTTGATATAGATTTTGAAGATATAGAAACTGTCATAAGCACTACATAGCATCATAAAGAAATAGGTAAACCCTCAAGTGATAAAAATGTCCAATCACCAGTTGTCCCTAGAAGAAGTGCCTTTTCAAAGGCAAATCCTCAACGAGGAACATCCCACACAAGAAAAATGCATAGCAATAACTCAGGAGATGATGAAGAGAGGAACCCTCCTAAAGGGAACCTGGTGAATCCCCATAAACTAAAGGTCAAAAGAAAAATAACTAGTTCACAACAGGAAGGGGATGAAACATATGCTATGGAAGATGATTTGTTGTTAGACAATATGGATTTGGACGTGGATATTGAAAACATTACTTTCCTAGATGCAAAAGTATCAACTCGAGAAAATGTACATCCTGTCTCCGCAGTCATGATCCAGGACAAGACATTTTCTGATGAGGAAACGTTTGTTGTACAAAATGTGTCTTTTGATAAAAATTCTAAAAAATTATTTTTTGAGAGAACTACAAAGAGTAAGAGCAGGAAGCTATAGTCTACCATTGATACCAGAGACATGTTACCTTCCAAATTTTCATATATTCATAGAGTCATAGGGGACACACTTGATGTTTCAATTGCGTAGATGGAAGAAGAAAATTCCCTGTTGAAATAAATAATTAAAGAACTGGAGGAAACCCTCATGCCTCCACCTATTCTGGCTTCTCCTGGTGCTATGATTCGTCCTAGAAAAGGTCTTCAAGAAAACCCAGAACCAAGTTCAAGGGTCAAAGGAATTTCCAGTTTAATTACTGCCACCCAACATTCTGTTGAAAAAAATATTAAGAAAATAATGTCATTAATTGTGGAACTGTGGGAAATGGCGAAGAGTTTTGCTTCCCTCGGTTTAAGAATTCAAAATCCCAAGGAATATTTAAACTCATATTTGAAAAATGATGAAGGGTTCTACACTGACGAGGTTGTGATGTTTACAATGAAAGTTTCGACAATGATAGAGAAAACAATAAAAAAATAAAATCTACCGTCTTCGGGGCACATCAAACAATTGAAATCATGTTGTATGGAACGAATTAATGTATTAAAAGGTCTGATAACTCAATTGACTGACTTATCAACGATGAAAAATGAAGCATACTTAAAAATTCTTGATTTGGACATCGTTGGAACCACCATTGAAGTCTCAAACCCTAAGTATCTTTCAAAATCTATGCTCATGACTCAATAGGATTTTGAAGATCAAATTAAAGAATTAAAAGGGACATTGGCTGAAAAGTTTGATAATATGATGGAATTTACACATGATGACATTGATAGTTGGCTTGTCGAATATACAAATAAAAATGAAGACATTGAAAATATATTACAAAATTTATTTGTTGATCTTAGGGAGATTGAAAATGAGTTGTTTAATGTTAAGATAAACAAGAAGTAATCATTTCTCCATTAAGGGACTTTATTCAAGAATAGTTGAATACCTCAATCGGCAAGATATCTAAAATTCCAGTAGAGGTAGTTATGATCGGTAAACAAATTGCAACCAACAAGAGTATAAATGAAGCAACAACAAGCAAATGAAAGGGAGAGATACCATCATAGTAAGTCCATGTTGATCACATTCTTCTTTCTTTATTAGTTTTCATCCAGTTATTCTTCTTCTTTGAATATAAAGGTATAACCGAATCTTGATAACTTTCTCTTTGTCTTCTTATCAGATTATGTTGTTCAACATCTGTCTACTTTCTGCCTTCTACTTTCTATCTTCTTTTATATGTTTTCTTTATGGTCTGTGGGAGCCCCAATTCTAGTCCTCTGGACAAACGCCTTTAAATTTCAAAGCATTGTAACAGACTTTATTATTTTTGAGAAATCCCAAGAGAACTAATTCAAGATCAGTTTTGATTATATTTTCTAACTCTCGATTTTGACTATAAAGTATTTGAAATTGATCTATCATAATCTTCTTTTGAGATATACAAGTGTTTCATCTATAAAAGTTCTCTTATGCATCCAGACCATCTTCTTTTATTTTGGTGCAATCAGAAATATTTATTTTCACTATGATGGATGTGAGGAAATTCTGTTTATTTTATGCAATATGTAATGTGTGAGATTCCTGGTCCTTTCTCAGGAATTCTATTTATTTTATGCAATATGTAATGTGCGAGATTCCTGGTCCCTTCTCAGGAATTCTCTTTTTATAAATCTTGTATTTTTCAGCATTTTAATATTTCTTTGAACATAAAGATAGGACCATTTTTAAGGTCCTATATTATTTATTGATCTTAAAGTAATTGAGAATGTCATAACCCAAAGAGGAGTGTCACCTCAATAAAAACGAAGGAGGATTCATATCCTCGTGAGGTTGTTGTTTCGGTCCTGACGGATTCAATTGTCAACAACTCTGTTTTGTCAATGCTTGCCTCTGCTTGAACTTGAACATGGTATCAGATCATGACTAAGACTCTTTGAATATTGAAGAGAAACTTGCAGGTTGTTGGGGAGCATTTTCAAGCTTGGTTGAGCCATAGCAAGAAGAGGAACTTTTTAAAGGTCATTTTGGTGCAAAAATTTGAGAAAAATCCTTTCAAAATTTTGTTTTTTTGAAGGCGGACGCCCCTTGCCTGTGGACACAGAGCAACCAGGCATTGTGGTCACCCACAGACAATGTATATGGTACAACCAGGTCAAGAGATACACACAGATTTTTCTTGGTTTTGGTCGCGCTTACGCATGAGGTAAGGTGTGACCCTGATAAATTTTTTGGTTGTTTTTTGAGGCAAGAAAGGGTCGACATTTACATCAGAAAGGGGGAGCTAACTGTTAATAGTATATCCATGGCGTCCAGTAGCAATTTGACACTATCACAAGGACCTTCTAACTGGTAATAATTATGATGTATGTTCTATAAAAATGAAAAAAATACTTTGGTCTGAAGATTGTTGGGAAGCAGTAGTTAATGGGTTTAAGGAACCAGATCCAGTGGATCTACAAGAAATGATAAATGCGTAGATAAATTCCCTCAGAGAACTCAAGAAGAAGGAAAGAAAATCCCTATGGCTCATTCAACAAGGGTTAGAGGAATATATTTTCCCCAAAGTCACAGTAGCTATTCATGTCAAACATGCATGGGATACTCTAGAAATCTCCTATCAGGCCACAAATAAAGTAAAAAATGCAAAGTTGCAGACACTCGGGAAGAGTTTTGAGACTCTTCAGATGAAGGATTCAAATTTTGTGGATCATTTTATGACCCATGTCAAGAGCACCATGAATCAGTTGTGCACCCATGGAGAAGACATTAAAGAACAAAAGGCCGTTGAGAAGGTACTATGAAGCCTTTTTGATAAATTTAATATGGTCGTGGTCACCATAGAAGAGTCAAAATACATGTCAACAATGTGATCCAGATTATTTTCGGCACGAAATGAGAGCGGAGATATAATAAAGAAATGTACAGAGATATCTCAGATATCCAATAATATAATAGAAATGTATCATAGATGCAACCATAAACACATAGATATAGTAATACACTTTTTTCTATTAATGAGCGAAAATGTACAAAGACTGTAAAAATACAGAGTGAAAGACTCGCTAGAATGGTGACATCTTATCTCTGAGAAGAGATGTGTCTGCTACTCACTTTCGCAAGAAGATGATTTTTACAATGAGGCTCCAAAGGCCTTTTTATCATAAATAAAATCCAAAACCCTAACCCAGGAAGATGGGAAGCCAATAGTTTTGTGGACCCCGTTTTGGGTAGTTTGGTGTATCAACTTCCTGGGGGCGTAACTTTGGCATATGATCTTCATTCAGGGCGCATGATAGCTCGTTGGAAATATACCATTGAGGAGATTCATTTTGGGGGCTCAATCAAAGCCTTTGACTATCATTGAGAAGATCGATCCAAAAAAACCTTCATTTATTCCCTCAAAATGGCCCCAGAAGTTAAAAAATGCTAAAAATAGTAAATTACCAAAATTGCTAGAAAATTGTTTTGAGCCAATTGGAAAAGGTGGGTGGCCACCGATATCCACCTAGACCAATACTCCCTCCTTAGGAATAAATGGTCTCCATTTCGTTGATTGCTCGGGGGAGAGGGAAAAGCATTTTTTGAATCTGCATCTTGATGAGCTGCTTGCCTTGTTGGAGAAGTTGCGATGCTTAGCTTATTGAAGGTTGTCACGAACCTGTGGTTGGAAGGGTTGGACCTTTTTAACTATTCTAGCTACATGAGATTCTTGTGTGAATAAGGAATCTATACACTTTGTTGCAATCTTTTCGACCTGCTTCTGTTGGATAGAAGGTGCTTGGGTCGAGGTAGTAGTGGTTGCAGTATCCTTTTGTTCACCTTTTGCACAGATTGTGAAGAAGATGAATTTTGTAGTATGAGATACTACCTTGCGACATTGTTTAGGTGGGACAGTAGTTGGACCTACCTCTGGTATCCCGTAGAGATGACCCCCTAGGGTAAAAATTATACTACGGGGTCGAGACTCATAGATAACATGGAGCTTCCACATATATGGTTGGCCCAAGAGAACATCACATACATCCAGCGGGGAAGCATCACATAATACCTCATCCTTGAAGGTATGGATGCCGTATGAAAATCCACATTGCTGGTTGACACAAAGATCTTGTCTCTGGCAAAGTGACCCAATGTTGTATGGTCGTGGGTGTGGTGTTGTCGACAATCCCAACTGGTTGACGACCTCTGCTGAGATGAGGTTCTTCTGGATTTTGATATCAACAATAAAATGCAGTGGGGTCCCCTTCACCCACATATGTGAATGAAAAAGGTGCTCCCCCTCTTCAGGATCTGTGGGTTCTTCTGGTTGAATTGTTGTGGTCACGACAATAGTAGTGGGGTTTGCGTCGATGATTTGTCTTCTATCAATATTTTCTTAATCAAGTTTCGGCCCCTTTCTTTGATCTCGAATGCCAATGACTTCTTTGAGCGACATTAATCGGTGTTGTGCCAGAGGCTTTTGTGGAAATCACACCATTTTCTGGTGTCTTTATTCGTCTTTCTATGACCCTTATTTTCTTGTGGCTTAGACTGGTTTTCCGGAGACTATTTGTTAGGGTTGTCTTTATCATACTTTGGTTGTTGAGGATTTACAGACCCGAAATCTCATTTGTTATGGTGCTTAAATTTCTCCTCGATTTTAACAACATATCAATAAGCAGCACCAAGTGATGAGATGTCTAGAAAATCCATTTTAGTTTGGATGTATCTATGTAGAGCCCCACAGTGTTTCAGAACCAAATGTCGTTCAGAGTATTTGATACTTAGCTTGGTGCGCAAGGTATGGAAGGTATCGGTGAACTCCGGAACTGCTTGGCCCCTCTCTTGTCGTAGTGTGTTTCATCTCATGTACTGGTCCTCATAGTTTCTAACAGGGTAATATTGTTCCTTTACTGCATCCACAAAAAATCCCAAGTGGGCTCGACCCCATATTCTCCAGACTCCTCTGTGGAAATTTTCTCCCAGTAAGTTTCCCACCAATGTTTGACATGAGGGAGATCCTTAAGGAGTGCGGATGTGATCTTTTCCCTGTCAGAGAAATTATGAACAAAAAAATAATCTTATAGCAGATTTAACCACTTTTCTAAGGCATCTGCATATATCTATCCTTCAAATATGGGAATATCAAAATTAACTTGTACTTTGAAATTTTAGGTACTTCCAAAGTGTCTGCTTGATGAAGACGCCTATGTTGTTATCGATAGGCGTTGAAGGCTATGGGAAAAATTCTTCATCATTTCATCCCTCGGTCACGTGAGAGCTTGCTCAAGCAACATATTAATAGAATCGTCTGCTCTGACATTTTTCTTTTATTCCTCCATGGAGGGTTTCTTGGACGTGCGAGAGTAATTTTCTTCAAGAGAGACAATCTCGAGACCCAACTTGCTATACTCAGACCTCGTCGGGAACAAGCACTGAAAAGCGATCAAGAGCAGCCTGCTCTGATACCACTGATTTGGATTATTTTCGGCACGAAATGAGAGTGGAGATATAATAAAGAAATGTACAAAGATATCTCGAATATCCAATAATATAACAAAAATGTATTAGAGATGCAACCATAAAAAAATAAATAAATTAATACACATTTTTCTATCAATGAGTGAAAATGTACAAAGATTATAAAAATATAGAGTGAAAGACTCGCTAGAATGGTGGTATCTTATCTCTGAGAAGAGATGTGTCCACTACTCACATTCGCAAGAAGATGATTTTTAAAATGAGGCTCCAAAGGCCTTTTTATCATAAATAAAATCCAAAACCCTAACCCTTTTTGGGTAGTTTGGTGTATCAACTTCTCGGGGGCGTAACCTTGGCATACGATCTATGTTTGGGGCGCACGATAGCTCGTTGGAAAGGTATCGTAGAGGAGATTCATTTTGGGGGCTCAATCAAATCCTTTGGCTATCATTGAGAATCTCGATCCTGAAAAAACTTCATTTAGGCCCTCAAAATGGCCCAGGAAGTTAAAAACTGCTAAAAATAGTAAATTACCAAAATTGCCAAAAAAATGTTTTGAACCAATTGGAAAAGGTGGGTGGCCATTGATATCCACCTGGATCACAATGACAGTTGAAGAACTCATGGGATCTTTGTTAATTCATGATAACATGTTCAATCAAAACATTGAATCTTTGGAGAACACATTTCAGTCTCAGGCTTCCATAAGCAGAGGTATAGGTCAAGGGAATAGAAGTAGAGGCAGACGAGGTAGAGGAAACTCTCAAACATGAGAGAGGTCAACTTTAGAACAATCAGAACAAAGTGAACAGTCAGAACAACCACATATATACTCTCAGAGCTAAATAGGGAGAGGAAGAAATTTCCATTAGTCAAGATGCATTGACAAATCAAGGATCCAGTGTTATTATTGTAAGAAATTTGGTCATTAAAAAAGTGAATGTAGATAGAAGCAAACATATATGAATAGGATCAGAGCAAATGTTACCAACACCAAAGAATGAACATATGAATCAATGTTCTTCTCATGTCAAGTCACAGAACACGCAAGAAATAGTCATGATCTTTAGTTGTTGGATAGTGGTTGCAGCAATCATATGACATGCAACAAAGATTTTTTTTATGACTTAGACAACTATGTCACATCTCAAATTAAATTAGTAGATGATTATCAAAAGAAAGTTTTAGGCAAGGGTGTAATTTATATTTTGACCAAGCAAGATGAAAAGAAGGATATTCATGATGTTTATTATGTACTTGGTCTTAGACATAATCCGATGAGTGTAAGCCAGGTGAATGAACATGGTTATAAGTTCATTTTTGAAGGTTCCAAGTGTACAATATTGGACAAACCATCTAGTAAGAAAATCATAGATACAATACAAATGACAAAAAAAGAATGTTTCCTTTGATTTTGAGAAATGTAAATTTGTCATAGTCATATGCCCAAAATGTATCAAGCTTAGATGAGACTTGGTTGTGGCATCTTAGATATGGTCATTTACCATTTATTAGTCTCAGTCTATTACAAAAGAAGTCTATGGTAAAAGGTTTTCCCATTATAAATGAACAAAAAAAATCATGTGAGAGTTGTATTTTGGATAAACACCAAAGGGATAGTTTTCCTGAGGCTTCTTAGAGAGTAAAACAACACCTCGAACTGGTGCATATAGACCTTTGTGGTCCAATTCAAACTCATTCAATAGGAGACAACTTGTATTTTCTAACCTTCATTGATGATTTAGCAGGAAAGCTTGGGTTTATTTTCTCAAGCACAAATCAGAGACATTTGAAAAATTCAGAGAATTTAAATCTTTGACATAGAAACAGAGTGGGAAGTACATCAAAGTACTTAGATCAGATTGAGGAGGTGAGTGTGACTTCAAATAATTTGCAGCATATTGTAGGCAACATGGTATCAAGAGACAATTTACCACAAGATATACTCCACAACATAATGGAGTAGTTGAAAGGAAGAATCAAACAATAATGAATATGGTTAGAGGTATGTTGAAGACCGGGAATTTGTCAAATGAATACTGTGGTGAAGCAGTGCCATGCTTAGTTTATATTTTGAATTTGTCAGCAACCAACAGTCTGAAAAATCAAGTCCCTCAAGAAGCCTAGAGTGGTATGAAATCTAGGGTTTCTCATTTGAAAGTTTTTGGTTGTGTGGCTTATGCTCATGTTCCTAAATATTTGAGGAGAAAACTAGATGATATAAGTGAAAAATGTATATTTCTTAGATATAGTGAGAAGTCTAAAGAATACAGGTTGTACAATCCCATTACTAAGAAGTTGATAGTAAGCAGAGATGTGAAATTCCAAGAAGATAAATATTGGTATAACCAATCAAGTGAAATGATTGTAGATCAGATTCCTTCCATACAGGAAGATAAGCAGGTGGAAGCTGAGAAAACTAGATGATATAAGTGAAAAATGTATTTTCTTAGATATAGTGAGAAGTCTAAAGAATGTGGGTTGTACAATCCCATTACTAAGAAGTTGATAGTAAGCAGAGATGTGAAATTCCAAGAAGATAAATATTCATATAACCAATCAAGTGAAATGATTGTAGAGTAGATTCCTTCCATACATGAAGATAAGTAGGTGGAAGCTCCAGGACAACGATCTTTTCCACCAAGACTTCCAAGATTTCAAGTACAAGGCCAAGGAGAACAAACATAGCATAGTTCTTATTCTTGTTCTAGTAATAATTTAGATCCCACTATAACAAATTTAAGGAACCAGAAAACAAGAAGCTTGAGAGAAATTTATGAGTAGAATAATGACATGGATCAACAAGCACACTTTGATTTGTTATCCTGTCAACCATTATATTTTGAAGAAGCAGTCAAAGAAGAAATATGGGTTGATACAATGAACGAAGAAATTGTAGCAATTGAAAGAAACAATACATGGGATCGTGTAGATCTCCCTATAGGTAAAACTCACATTGGAGTTAAATGGGTTTATAAGACAAAATTCAATGAGAAAGGAAAAGTAGAGAAGCACAAGACAAGACTTGTAGCAAAAGGGTTTGCTCAACAACCCAATGTTGACTATGGAGAAACATTTGCTCCAGTAGCACGTTTGGATATTGTCAGAACAAACAGTTGCAACCCAAAACAAATGGCTAGTGTATCAAATGAACGTTAAATCAACATTTCTAAATGGGATTTTAGAGGAAGAGGTTTATGTGGATCAGCCACCACGATTCCAGATTAGAGGTAAAGAGTACAAAGTGTACAGATTGAAGAAATCATTGTATGGTTTAAAGCAAGCTCCCAGAGCTTGGTACAGTCACATTGATTCCTATTTTCTCAACAATGGGTTCAATAGGAGCAACGATGAACCCACACTTTACACTAAAAGAGACTATAAAGGTAATATTTTGATAGTTTGTCTCTATGTTGATGACATGATTTATACATGAAATACGTTGTTGAATGATTTCAAAGCAGCCATGCAAAGTGGATTTGAAATGAACGATATTGATCTTATGAAATATTTTTTGGGAATTGAAGTTGAGCAATCTGAAAAAAGAATTTTTATTTGTCAGCAAAAATATGCCACATATATTTTGAAAAGGTTCAAAATGAACAAATGCAAGTCATCAGATACACCAATTGCAATAGGTACAAAGCTATGCAAACAAGATGAAGGAACAACAATTGAATATACTCTATATAAGAGGCTTGTAGGTAGCCTCATGTACCTTATAGCTACTCAACCATATATTATGTATGCAGTGAGCTTAATTTCAAGATTTATGGAAAATCCCAAAATCTCTCATTGGAAAGTTGGAAAAAGAATTTTGAGGTATATTGTAGGTACAACAGATTATGGAATTTGGTATTCCAATTCAGAAGATGATTCACTTGTTGGATATAC
>JASDQU010739188.1:25466-36951 GCA_032191745.1 Picea mariana | reverse complement strand
TTTGTGGTTCATGAAAATGATATCTTCGACTAGGCGAAGATAAGTTCAAATGAAATCATTGCAGAGTTGACTAATTTCAAGTATGATAAAATATTTTATATGTCATCCTATTTGATATTTGTCATTACATATTATCATACTTTCGATGGTTTAAACATTGCCCAGAGAATCAAAATAAAGGTCGACACTATGACCATGTTTTACCAAGCTCTATGGAAATAGAGAATTGGCCATCATTTTTATTAGGTATATTCAAGTTTTCTATCTAAATTCAAGAAATTGTTATTTGGGGATGACACTTCGTGGATATTATTGGAAGTAGTGGATCTTCTGAAGGGAAGAGGAGTATTGTAGAAAATGGATGATTATAATGTCATCATGATTTTTTGTTCTATTGAAAAAACTATTTTCCTTCCCTATTATATATTTGATAAGCTATCCATCATTGAGATAGTCGGGAAGTATAAATTATGGTTCCATACATTATCTGAAAAAAGGAGAAAGCATTTCATACCTCTCCCATGGAAATTCGGTGAAATTCTTCTCTAGGGAATTTCCAAAACAGATGAATATGTTTCTTATTTTGAGAATTCTAACCTAAGATTCGCGGAGGAAATCAAGGGTTTTGACATGAATCACCTTTTTTACAATCATTTTCTTTCAGTTGGGCTCAACCCCACACATTTAAATTTAGTCGTCATTAAAGAAGAAGAAAATGACAATCACAATCCTAGTAACCAAGAAGTTGATAGAGATTCTGAAGCTATAGAAATTGTCATAAGCACTACAAAGCATCATAAGAAAGAGGTAAACCCTCGAGTGATAAAAATGTGTAGTCACCAGTTGTCCCTAGAAAAGTTCCTTGCCAAAGGAAAATCATTAGCTAGGAACATCCCACACGAGAAAAATGCATAGCAATAAATTAGGAGATGATGAAGAGATGAACCCTCCTAAAGGGAACCTGGAGAATCCCCATAAACTAAAGGTCAAAAGAAAAAGAACTAGTTCACAGTAGGAAGGGGATGATACACATGCTTCGGAAGATGATTTGTTGTTAGATAATATGGATTTGGATGTGGATATTGAAAACATTACTTTCACGGATGTAGAAGTATTAGCTCAAGAAAATGTACATCATGTCTCCATACTCATGATCCAGGACTATACATTTTCCTATGAGGAAATGTTTCTTGTACAAAATTCATCTTTTGATAAAGAATCTAAAAAACTAGTTTTTGAGAGAACTACAAAGAGTAAGAGCGGGAAGCTACGGTCTACCAGTGATACCATAAATATGTTACCTTCCAAATTATCATACATTCATAGAGTCACAGGGGACACACTTGTTGTTTCAATTGCACATATGGAAGAATAAAATGCTTGGTTGAAAGAAAGAATTAAAGAACTAGAGGCAACCCTCATGCCTACACCTATTATGGCTTCTCCTATTGCTATGATTCGTCTTGGAGAAAAGGTCTTCAAGAAAACCCAGAACCAAGTTCAAGGGTCAAAGGAATTTCCAGTTTAATTATTGCCACCCGGTATTTTGTTGAACAAAATATTAAGAAAAGAATGTCATTAATTGTGGAACTGTGGGATATGGCGAAGAGTTTTGCTTCCCTTGGTTTAAGAATTCAAAATACCAAGGAATATTTAAGCTTATATTTGAAAAATGATGAAAGGTTCTACACTAACGGGGTTGTGATGTTTACAATGAAAGTTTTGGCAATGATAGAGAAAACAAGAAATCAAGAAAATCTATCGTCTTTGGGCTGCATCAAACAATTAAAATCATGTTGGATGGAATGAATTAATGTATTAAAAGGTCCGATAACTCAATTGACTAACTTATCAAGGAGAAAAAATGAAGCATACTTAAAAATTATTGATTTGTATATCGTCGGAGCCACCATTAAAGTCCCAGACCCTAAGTATCTTTCAAAATCTATGCTCATGAATCGACAAGATTTTGAAGAGAAGATTGAAGAATTAAAAGGGACATCGGCTGAAAATTTTGATAATATGATGGAAATTACACATGATGAAATTGACAACTGGTTTGTTGAATATACAAATAAAAATGAATAAATTGAAAATATATTACAAAATTTATTTGTTGATCTTAGGGAGATTGAAAAGGAGTTGTTTAATGTTAAGATAAAACAAAAAGTAATTGTTTCTCCATTAAAGGACTTTATTCAAGAATGGTTGACTACCTCAATCACCATGATCTCTGAAATTCCAGCAAAGGTAGTTATGATCGGTAATCAAACTGCAACCAACAAGAGTATAAAGGAAGCAACAACAAGCAAATGAAAGAGAGAGATACCATCATAGTAAGTCCATGTTGATCACATTCTTCTTTCTTTATCAGTTTTTATCCAACTATCCTTCTTCTTTGAGTAGAAAGGTATAATCGAATACTGATAAATTTCTCTTTGTCTTCTTACCAGATTATGTTGTTTGACAAGCGCCTTTAAATTTCAAAACATTGTAACAGACTTTATTATTTTTGAGAAATCCCAAGAGAACTAATTTGGGATCAGTTTTCACTGTATTTTATAACTCTCAGTTTTGAGTATAAAGTATTTGAAATTGATATATCATAATCTTATTTTGAGCTATACAAGTGTTTACTCTATAAAATTTCTCTTATGCGTCCAGACCATATTCTTTTATTTTGGTGTGATTAGAAATATTTATTAATATTTATTTTCACTATGATGGATGTGAGGAAATTTAGTTTATTTTCTGCAATGTGTAATGTGTGAGATTCCTGGTCCTTTCTCATGAATTCTCTTTTTATAAATCTTGTATTTTTCATCATTTTAATCTTTCTTTGAACATAAAGATTGGACCATTTTTAAGGTCCTAAATTATTTCTTGATCTTAAAGTAATTAAGAATATCATAAGCCAAAGAGGAGTACCACCTCTATAAAAACGAAGGAGGATCCATATCCTCATGAGGTTGTCGTTTTGGTCATGAAGGATTCAAGCGTCAACAACTTTGTTTTGTCAATGTCTTCCTCTGCTTGAACTTGATCATTGTATCAGAGCAAGACTAAGACTCTTCGAAGATTGGAGAGAAATTTTCAGGTTGTTGGGGATAATTTTCGAGCTTGGTTGAGCCATAACAGGAAGAGGAGTTGTTTAAAGGTCATTCTGGTGCAAAACTTTGAGGAAAAACCTTTCAAAAAATCATTTTTTTGAAGGCATTTGCCCCCTGCCTGTGTAAACAGAGTGACCAAGCCTTGTGGTCACCCCCAAACAATGTATAGGGCATGACCAATTCAATAGATACACACAAATTTTTATGGGTTTTGGTCTCCCTCGTGCCTAAGGTAAGGTGTGACCCTGATAATTTTTTTGGTTGTTTTTTTAGGCAAGAAAGGGCCGATATTTACATTAGAAAGGGGGAGATAATCGTTAATAGTATATCCATGGCATCAAGTAGCAGTTAGACACTATCACAAGGACTGATTCTAACTGCTATGAATTATGATGTGTGGTCTGTAAAAATGAAAAAATTTATCCGGTCTGAAGATTGTTGGGAAGAGTAGTTAATGGGTTCAAGGAACCAGATCCAACAGATCTACAAGAAATGACAAATGTGCGAAGAAATTCCCCTGGAGAACTTAAGAAGAAGGAAATCAAATCCCTATGGATCATTCATCACTGGTTAGAGGAATATATTTTCCCCAAAGTCACAGTGGCAGATCATGTAAAAAATGCATGGGATAGTCTCGAAATATCCTATCAAGGCACAAATAAAGTAAAACATGCAAAGTTGCAGACACTCAGGAAGAGTTTTGAGAATCCGCAGATGAAGGATTCAGAATTTTGTGAGTCATTTTATGACCCATGTCATGAGAATCATGAATCAGTGGTGCACCCATGGAGAAGACATTCAAGAACAAAAGGTCGTTGAAAAGGTACTATGAAGCCTTCGTGATAATTTAATATGGTCGTGGTCGCCATAGAAGAGTTGAAAGACTTGTCGACATTGACAGTTGAAGAACTCATGGGATCCATGTTAATTCATGAGAACAGGTTCAATCAAAATACTAAATCTTTGGAGAACACATTTCAATCTCAAGCCTCCATAAGAAGAGGCAGACGAGGTAGAGGGCACTCTCAAACAGGAGAGAGGTCAACTTCAGAACACTCAAAATAAAGTGAACAATTAGAAAAACCACAAAGATACTCTCAGAACCAAAGAGGGAGAGGAAGAAATTTCAATCAGTCAAGATTGACTGATAAATCAAGGATCCATTTTTATTATTGCATGAAATTTGGTCACTACGAAAATGAATGTAGAAAGAAGTAAGCAGATCTGAATAGGGGCAGAGCAAATGTTACCAACATTGAAGAAGGAACATCTGAATCAATGTTCTTCTCATGTCAAGTCAAAGAAGAAGCAAGAAATAGTCATGATCTTTGGTTGTTGTATAGTGGTTGCAGCAATAATATGACAGGTAACAAAGATTTGTTTTCTAAATTAGATAACTCTGTCACATCTCAAATTAAATTAGGAGATGATTATCAAAAGAAAGTTTTAGGCAAGGGTGTGTTTTATATATTGACCAAGCAATATGAAAAGAAGGATATTCATGATGTTTATTATGTACCTAGTCTTAGACATAATCCGACGAGTGTAGGCCAGATGAATGAACATGGTTATAAGGTCATTTTTGAAGGTCCCAAGTGTACAATATTGGACAAACCACCCAGTAAGAAAATCATAGCTACAATACAAATGACCAAAAATAGAATGTTTCTTTTGATTTTGAAAAATGTAAATTTATCACAGTCATATACCCAAAAATGTATCAAGCTCAGATGAGACTTGGTTTTGGCATCTTAGATATGGTCATTTACCATTTAGTAGTCTCATTCTATTACAAAAGAACTATATAGTCAAAGGTTTTCCCATTATAAATGAACAGAAAAAAAACCCGTGAGAGTTGTATTTTGGATAAACATCAAAGGGATAGTCTTCTCGAGGCTTCTTTAAAAGAAAAAGAACACATTGATCTAGTGCATACATACCTTTTTGGTCCACTGAAAACTCAGTAGATAGGAGGTAGCTTTTATTTTCTAACATTCATTGATGATTTTAGCATGAAATCTTGGGTTTATTTTCTCAAGCAAAAATTAGAGATATTTTAAAAATTCATAGAATTTAAATCTTTGACAGAGAAACAAAGTGGGAAGTACATCAAAGTACTCTGATCAGATCGAGGGGGTGAGTATGACTTCAAAGAATTTGCAGCATATTGCAGGTAACATGGTATCAAGAGACAATTTAACACAAGATACACTCCACAACATAATGGAGTAGATGAAAGGAAGAATCAGACAATAATGAATATGGCCAGAAGTATGTTGAAGGCCAGGAAATTTTCAAATGAATACCAAGGTGAAGCAGTGGCATGCTCAGTTTATATTTTGAATATGTCACCAAGCAACAATCTGAAAAATCAAGTCCCTCAAGAAGCTTGGAGTGGTATGAAATCTAGTGTTTCTCATTTTAAAGTTTTTGGTTGTGTGGCTTATGATGATGTTCCTAAAGAGTTGAGGAGAAAACTAGATGATAGAAGTGAAAAATGTATATTTTTTGGATATAGTGAGCAGTCTAAAGCATACAGGTTGTACAATCCCATTACTAAGAAGTTGATAGTAAGAAGAGATGTGAAATTCCAAGAAGATAAATATTGGTATAGCCACTCAAGTGAAATGATTGTAGATTATATTCCTTCTATACAGGAAGATAAGTAGGTGGAAGCTCCAGGACAACAAGCTTCTCCACCAATAATTCAAAGATTGCAAGTACAAGGCTAAGGAGAACAAACATAGCATAGTTCTTCTTCTTCTTCTAGTAATAATTCATATCCCACTATAGCAAATTTAAGGAACCAGAAAACAAGAAGCTTGAGAGAAATTTATGAGCAGAATAATGGCATGGATCAACAAGCACACTTTGTTTTGTTATCTTGTCAACCAATATATGTTGAAGAAGCAGTCAAAGAAGAAACATGGGTTGATACAATGAACGAAGAAATTGAAGCAATTGAAAGAAACAACACATGGGATCTTGTAGATATCTCTATAGGTAAAACCGACATTGGAGCTAAATGGGTTTATAAGACAAAATTCAATGAGAAAGGCAAAGTAGAGAAGCACAAGGAAAGACTTGTAGAAAAATGGTTTGCTCAACAACCCAATATTGATTATAGAGAAACATTTGCTCCGATAGCACGTTTGGATACTGTCGGAACAATTTTTGCAGTTGCAACCCAGAAAAAATGGACAGTCTATCAAATGGACGTTAAATCAACATTCCTAAATGGGATTTTAGAGGAAGAGGTAAAGAGTACAAAGTGTACAGATTGAAGAAAGCACTGTACAGTTTGAAGCAAGCTCCAAGAGCTTGGTATAGTCGCATTGATTCCTATTTTCTCAACAATGGGTTCAACAAGAGCATCAATGAACCCACGCTTTACACCAAAAGAGACCAGGAAGGTAATATTTTGATAGTTTGTCTCTATGTTGATGACATGATTTATACAAGAAATTTATTGTTGAATGATTTCAAAGCAGCCATGCAAAGTGAATTTGAAATGAACGATATTGGTCTTGTGAAATATTTTCTGGGAATCGAAGTTGAGCAATCTGAAAAAGGAATTTTTATTTGTCAGCAAAAATATGCCACATATATTTTGAAAAGGTTCAAAATGAACAAATGCAAGCCAACAGGTACAAAGCTAAGAAAACAAGATGAAGGAACAACAATTTATTATACTCTATATAAGAGGCTTGTAGGAAGCCTCATGTACCTTATAACTACCCGACCATATATTATGTATGCAGTGAGCTTAATTTCGAGATTTATGGAAAATCCCAAAATCTCTCATTGGAAAGTTGGAAAAAGAATTTTGATGTATATTGCAGGTACAACAAATCATGGAATTTGGTATTCCAATTCAGAAGATGATTCACTTGTTGGATATACACATAGTGATTTTGCAAGTAGCATTGATGATAGGAAAAGTACTTTTGGGTATGCATTTTTGTTGGGTACAGGTTTAATTTCATGGGCTTCTAAGAAACAACTCATCGTCACAATATCTTCAATAGAAGTGCAGAGTATGTGGCACCAACTTTAGCAGCATGTCATGTAGTTTTGTTGAGAAGGATCCTTAGTGATCTCACACATGAAGAGAAGGAGCCAACTCCTATATTTTGTGACAACAGTTCAACAATTGCATTATCTAGGAACCATGTGTTTCATCGCAAGAGTAAACACATTGAAACTCGCTATAATTTCATCCGTGAACTTGTCAACGATGGTAGCATTATGATACATTTTTGTGGTTCAAAAGAACAATTAGCAGACATCTTCACAAAATCATTGGGAAGAAATACTTTTGAATTTCAGAGACAACACTTAGGCATTGTTTGTGTTGATTTTCGTAATGGTCGAAATTAAGGGGGAGTGTTGAATGGAGTAATTTCTCCCACTTGTTTGACCAAGTAGATGGAAGATAGGCATCTTAAATGCACTTAGATGAGATAGGTGAATTTTCATTTATTAGGTAGGTGAAGGATGGAGTGTTCTAGAGAAATATCTAGTCTCATGTATTTTGAATTTAATTTTTTCATATGAATGTGGAGAAGAGCTCAACAACTCCATAATTGCAGTGTGTGTGTATGCTATGTTTTTTCAATGCTTTCCTTTTCTTGAACTTGAACACCGAAGTCAGTGTTCTTTCTCTCACCTACCATCTCCATAATTATCATGTCATAATTGTAAACATCACATTGATCAGTGACATGTCCATAGATTCTTGACCACATCTCTGGGGCAATGTAACCTAGTGTTCCTCCATGAGATATGGAGATGTGACTTTCCTCTTTATTGGAAATTTTGGCTAGACCAAAATCTGCAACTTTGGGAAAAAAAATGGCATCAAGGAGAACATTATGAGGCTTTATATCACAATGTAAGATTTTATTTCTGCACTCTTCATGTAGGTATGCAATGCCACGAGGTGTACCAAGTGCAATAGAATACAACAATTTCAAATTCAACTAATTTTTAGGATCTCTATGGACATATTTGTCTAGGGAACCATTCACCATGTATTCATATACCAAATCTCTTTTGGATCCCTTGGAGAAATAACCCAAAAGGGGCACCAGGTTCACATGATAGGTCCTCCCCACTAGCCACTTCCGCAATGAATTGTTTTTCACTGTGTTTTGATTCATCCAAAATCTTGATAGCTATTGGAGGTCCACCCAGAAGCTTCCCCTTATAAATTGTTCCAAAACCTCATTTTCCAAGTTGGTCTGCTAAATTGTTTGTGTAATCTTTGATCTATGCATAAGAATATCTGGTAGGCCCTAGTGAGGAATAATAATGTAATAAATTCTCCACGAAGGGAGGCCTAGGGTCCATAAACTCTAGAATGGTCTTCTCCTCATCACAGGCGGTTCTCTTACAACAACATCGATGGTGGAACACTATGAAAGAAACCACTACTATGATAAAATCACCACACTGTATAAAACAAATGTTGTAAATAATGTTGAACACAGTAATGGGAATATGGATTCTAAAAGATAAGTATTCGTAATGAATTCATCAGTATTAAAAATAAAAAATTTACCTACCATAAAGCTTACAATGTCTGATTTTCAATTGCATTTTCGAGAGGAAACAAAAACCGCAGAGTTAGACAATGTAAAGTAGATAAACATTGCAAAAGATAATATGGTAAAAAATTAAGTTTTGGAGATTCTTACCAGAGCAATTCCAGTTTTGAACATCATCAAAACTACAAATACAACTAAAAAAAAATGTGATGAAAACTAGTAGAATTCATGTTCTTCAAGTCGCATTGCCCTCTTGTGGCTAGACAATATTGACAATCATCCCATACAGGCCATGTAATTTGGAATCATGTTTGTTGGAGTTGATTAAAATTCTCATTAGTGGCAATATTGTAGGTTTTATCACTCAAAATGACTATAGGATATGATGTGCAATTTGGAAGGTTGAAATCTTAGGCAAAGTAGAAGAAGAAATAATGGTTGGTTTCTTTGCATTTGAACGGAGTGGCGTTCTTGTCGTCTCATAAATTGTGAAGTAGTTGGGTGTGTGGTGTGTTGAGGAAAATATATGAAATGATCTTACTCAAGAATTTTCATATCTTACTTGGCTAAAGCAAGATAGACGAAAATATCACCCTATGTTTATAGCCATAAAAAATTGTTTCCTAATCCACAAGTATTGGTTACAAGGGCTTAGGTTGATTTTCTTATAAATAAAAGATTGTTGAAAAATTAAATATTTATGTAATTTTCTGAATATAACAGATGCATAAATAAATTTATAGATAGAAGTAAAAATACCAAGTCAATAATCAACACAGATGAGACATAAAGCAATCACTTATTTCATTCCAATTTATCAAAAGAATCGTTTTCTTTACAAAACTCTCTGAGAAAATTTGGACCAAAGTCAAACTTAGACGTCCTCGATGAAAACCATACAAAAGGACTTATGATAGAAAGTAAAAAAATTGAACTTTAAAAGCTAGATCATCTTGCCACAGATTTTTTCACACTCAACTCTGCACAATATCCTTTATCAATCATGAAAATTAATTCACAAACAGACAAGTCGACACAGACTATCAAAGATAGATCAACACCTCTGAAAAATAAGTGTCTGAATGATGTAATTCAACCTTGAATCTTGTTTTCTGCAATAGGACCATGCTATCATAAAAGAGAATTAAGCTTTCAATGAATTAAAGAATGAATTAAAACTGAATTGTCTCAATAAAACTCAAGAGCAGACCTTAGTATTCTTTCTCCTTCTATTCTCATTTTGTTCCTCCTTCTTTGTTTTCCTTTAAGCAATCAAAATTAGTTGAAGTAGTTAAACTACCTCTTTTAGTTGAGTTAACTAAAACTCAACTAACTTTTATTTTAGGGGGGGAATTAATAAAATAATAATAAGGGTCTTTAATAAATAATAACTAATAGGGGGGACCCCTTGTGACTCCCTTTAGTTTTTTAACAAACATAAACACAACTAGTTAATCAATCAAACACGTCCCTCCTTGTGGCTCCCATCATCACTCTCATAATTTGAAAATTAATATCAATGACATTTGAAACCATATTCGAAAAATATAATATCCATCATATCCAAAAAAAAGTGTGTTCTCCAAAAACTTCAGCAGTCAACTGTTCTCAACAATCAATAAATAAAAACACTCAAAAACCATATTTTCCACTCTGTGAGGCAATTTTCCCCTTGTTTCTATTGTCTCCATTTGATTTCTTTGAATTTGCCTTAGGCTGTGTGGAGCCTTTAGGCCTGATCTCACTGATAACATGAGAGCAATCATCTCTCAAATGCATTCAGGATGAAACGGATTTGGCAGAGTCACTTGAAGGAGAGGAGGGGGAAACAACATATTTTCCTTTGTTAGGGGCATGGTGGGCTTCAGTTTTTTATCTCTTTCTTGTGTGGGATGATTGTATTGGTGAGTATGAAGGGGAAGCTTGGAAAATTGGGTTAACCGATGGAGGAGGAGCAGGTAAAGACAAATTGGGCCAACCACGATGTTGGGAGACTATCGGGTGGGCAATCTCTTTCCATCCGTCATTTTCAGGGACTTCAAGTTGTAATGAGACATGAGGGGCAAATGGGATACCAGGTGTTAGCACTAGAAGTCACCTCTGGATTGCAACAGAGGTAAGCCCAGTACCCATCAGTTTTATGTCACAATTAATAGATTTAAGGGGGTCAAATGGATGCAGACTCAGGACAATATCGCTTTAACTCAGAAAACTGGGTTGATATGTGAGAACAGGTGAGGTCTTGATCTAACTTCAGTCAGTAAGTTGTAGTAATGGCGAGTAGGGGGAATAACTTGAGGAGAGTGAGGAGGTATGCTATGGACATCCGGCGTTTGTGCAACCTAAGGAGGAAAAGCTTCAAATACAAGATCCACTTGAATCCAAAATCTCAGGAAACTGAAAAACACCACAACAATACTGCAATCAAATATACATTAAAATATGGTCACAACAACTCGACTGGGTCACCCATGCCCAAGTCTTCAGTATCAGAATCAAAAGAGATGAAAAGAGAGTTGATTGTCATTAAACAAGAAGTCTCAAGTGGCAATACATAACCTAAGAACCAGAGGCTTCATTAAAACTTTACAATCGGGAGCTTAGCTCAACCATCGACCTTAACAAAATATCAAAACTGAGTATTTATACTCAGAAAAGTTGCCATCACCAGGAGTGTGCCCTGGCCACTACAATCAACGTTTTGTGTTTGCATCTTCTTATGTCAGTCTGTGCATGTATTCTTTTGTCAGACGTGAGCTCAGATCAGCATGGGCTTTGCAAGAAAATCTGCTGACATGGGGAACTTTGAGCTGAGAGTCTGCCTCC
>JASDQU010739188.1:0-25243 GCA_032191745.1 Picea mariana | reverse complement strand
TGGGAATCCATCTCTATGGATTACATGTCGGTCCCTCCTTCTACTAAGCATGGCAATGAATGTGTTTTTGTGGTCGTCGACCGATTCTCGAAGATGTCCATTATGATGGCCTGCAAGAAGAATATCACAGCAGAAGCCACTGCTAAACTCTTCTTTGAATGAGTGTGGGTACACTTTGGGATCCCACAGACTATCATCTCAGATCGAGAAAGTAGGTTCCTCAGTACATTTTGGTCCAGCCTCTGGTCGATGTTGGACACCAAGCTCACCAAGTCCACAGATTTCCATCCGCAAACTGATGGCCAGACATAGGTCATCAACCGGATGATCGTACACATTATGCGCATGTACAATTCAAAGCATCCACGCACATGGGATGAGAGCCTCCCCTATGTACAACACAGCTACAACCGGGCTCTCCATAGCTCAACTAGCCACAACCCATNAGGTTCATGACATCTTGGACAGAGCCAATGCTAAGTACAAGCAACGACATGATCAACATCGGGTGCCACACAACTTCCAAGTGGGCGACAAAGTGTGGCTGCATTTGCAAAAGGAGTGCCTCGTTGGACCCCACCGCAAGCTTCGTCCACTTCGATATGGGTCGTACACCCTCACCAAGGCTGTAGGGGAAAATGCCTTTGAGCTCAGCATTTCACCATTCCTTGGTCTGCACCCAGTGTTCATTGTGGACCGCCTTCGGCCCTACTTTTCACCTCTACTAGACACATCCGCCATGGTAGAACAACTCACACCAACAGAGTTAAATCTAGACTGCATGGAACAAGCCAGAACTGATCAGATCATGGATACATAGATCAAGCACACCCGAAAACAAAGGATACCGCTATATCGAGTTGTCAAAGCAGGCCAACTCCTTCACCAAGGAAAATGGCTCACCAGGGACCAAGTTCAGCAGAAGTTTCCTCATCTCATGGAGGAACTCAACCTAATGGGGACCATTGCTTCCTAGCGGGGGAGGAATGATCCAGGTGTATATTGGTGGCCACCCACCTATTCCACTTGGACCCCCACCATTGCTTCATTGGTCCATATTTTGAAGAGAAGATTGAAGAATTAAAAGGGACATTGGCTGTAAATTTTGATAATATGATGGAATTTACACATGATGAAATTGACAACTAGTTTGTCGAATATACAAATAAAAATGAAGAAATTGAAAATATATTTCAAAATTTATTTGTTGATCTTAGGGAGATTGAAAAGGAGTTGTTTAATGTTAAAATAAAACAAGAACTAATTGTTTCTCCATTAAGGGACTTTATTCAAGAATGGTTGAATAACTCAATCACCATGATCTCTGAAATTCCAGCAGAGGTAGTTATGATTGGTAATCAAACTGCAACCAGCAAGAGTATAAAGGAAGCAACAACAAGCAAATGAAAGAGAGAGATACCATCATAGTAAGTCCATGTTGATCACATTCTTCTTTCTTTATCAGTTTTTATCCAATTATCCTTCTTCTTTGAATAGAAAGGTATAATTGAATCCTGATAACTTTCTCTTTGTCTTCTTACTAGATTATGGTGTTCGACATATGCCCACTTTTTGCTTTCTACTCTCTATCTTCTTTCATATGTTTTATTTATGGTCTGTGGGAGCTCCAATCCCAGTCCTCTAGACAAGCGCCTTTAAATTTCAAAGCATTGTAACAGACTTTATTATTTTTGAGAAATCCCAAGAGAACTAATTTGGGATCAATTTTGACTGTGTTTTATAACTCTCAGTTTTGAGTATAAAGTATTTGAAATTGATCTATCATAATCTTATTTTGAGCTATACAAGTGTTTACTCTATAAAATTTCTCTTAGGCATCGAGATCGTATTATTTTATTTTGGTGTGATCAGAAATATTTATTTTCACTATGATGGATGTGAGGAAATTTTGTTTATTTTCTACAATGTGTAATGTGTGAGATTCCTGGTCCTTTCTCAGGAATTCTCTTTTTATAAATCTTGTATTTTTCATCATTTTAATCTTTCTTTGAACATAAAGATTGGACCATTTTTAAGGTCCTATATTATTTCTTGATCTTAAA
Organism: Picea mariana; assembly: GCA_032191745.1. Classification (NCBI taxonomy): domain Eukaryota; kingdom Viridiplantae; phylum Streptophyta; class Pinopsida; order Pinales; family Pinaceae; genus Picea; species Picea mariana. The sequence continues at coordinate 23,180 of JASDQU010739188.1, read as the reverse complement.
GTAATTAAGAATATCATAAGCCAAAGAGGAGTACCACCTCTATAAAAATGAAGGAGGATCCATATCCTCATTGTTAGCGTCAGAAGTTACTCCTGGATTGCAACAGGAGTAAGCCTGATGCCCATCAGTTTAAATGTCATGATTTGTTGATAAAACAGGATTGAATGGAAGTAAACTCAGAACAATATCATTTTAACTCAGAAAACTGGGTTGAAACAACAAAGACATGCGAGGTATTGATCTAACTGAAGCCATTAATTTTTGCATAGTGGTGAGTAAGTGGGGGGAAAGAAAGGGGAAATAGAGTCTGCTCTGGACATTCGGTCTTCCAGTAGGCCTTTAAAGGGGGAAAAGTCTCAGATATGAGATCCTCTCAGACCCGAGAAACTTCAAAGTAAACTTAAAATGTTGTAGAACTAATATAATCAAACATGCATCATATAGTTATTACAACACCCGACTGGATCATCTGTGCCCGGGCTTTAAGATGCAAAGAAAAAAGGAAAGGAGGAGGCTGGCTATCATTAAACAAGAAGTCTCAAAATGTCAGTCTATAACCAGAGAACCAGATGCTTTGTTAAAGTTTTACAATTGGGATCTTTGCTCTACCATCGATCCCTACAAAAATAGCAAAACTAAGTATATATACTCAGAAAAATTTGCCCAATAGGGGCGTGCTCGAACCTCCAAGGCGTGTTGTCTCTTCAATCAAACCTAGACAAAAATCCTTCGTCAGACGCCACCTTAACTCAGTATGGCTCTTGCAGGGGGTACCTGCACACAAGGGTACCACGGGCTGATTACTTCAGGCCTCCCATACCTTCCATTTATGGCTCGAGTTGAGGTTTCATCTACCTGCTCGATTTTCATTAACTAATTCCCCAGGGAGTGGTCGAGATGATATGATCAGGAGAAGACCACGTGCCTGCTCTCTAAGGCTCAGAGGCTAGCCTCCCTTTCTTTTGGCACTGCCATCAATGTAACCCAGGGCCATGACCTGGCGCCTCTCTCCAAGGGCGTCTCGACACTTCTTCTTTCGTGGATTTCTACTTCCCCTGCCTTCAAATTTCCTGGTGCCCAAACTCGGGAAACGACCCTCCAGCATCAACAGTTGGATCGGCTTTAAAAACTGACGGCCATAATCATTTTTCCATTGAACAACCCTGGCCCTACGTGCTCACTTTCTTTGGCGATACTCCATACAACCCTGGCGCTATGACCGTGGGCCCGCACCAAAAGGCGCCTTCGCATCTCGTGTATCGTGGATGGAAGGGAGTTGACCCTTGTATTTCAAAGTCACGATAGCTGAGATGGCGACTGGACTTAATCGGGCGCCACATATCCTTCAAGACTAACGGTCCCGATCCTTTCAGGGATTTTCCCACTGGGAGTTCTAGCTCCTCTTCCTCCAACCGCCTTTCCATACGACCTTATGCTATGACCGTGGGCCCGCACCCAAAGGTGCCTTCGCATCTTACATATCATGGATGGAAGGGAGTCAACCCTTGTATTTCAGAGTCACGATAGTCGAGATGGCGATCAGACTTAATCAGGTGCCACGTGTCCCAACTGGATCGGACAACCACGATCATTTCGTGACTTTGGCCCTAAGGGATGAGCCCATGCGCTAAAACTCGTGAAACTCCATGGCCCTAGCTTACCTGATGACCGTGGATCTGCTCCATCGATGGATCCTCTCCATTGAAAAACAAAATGCCCACTCACTTGATTTTAAGCCCGAAAAAAACTTCTTCTCTGTGTTGCGCTTGACGCTCATGAATGTGGCCTTTGGTTAAAACACATTTGATGGGTTTTTAAAACCCATTTCTTCATTTATTTTATACTAAGGGCTTGAAATCGGGGAGAAATACCCCGCTTGCAAGAATTGGTGCTAACATGAGGCTCCATGGGGGATAGAGTCGTCCCTGTGATGCTCTAAGAACTCCTTCTGCAACTCCAATTTCCTTCTGTTGGGCTATGGAGTCGAGCTCAGAACACCTTGCTTAAAAATACATGCCTATAAGAGAAATAAAAAATAAACACACATGCTCCAAGGAGCTTAAACTAATAAATTCCTTTACATGGGGCTAGGTGAAAGCAAACTTCCACCATAGCCAATCAAGAAACTTCTTGAATAGAAGCTCCTTCCTTTTGTCCATGATCACAAACAGATGGTGTAACCGTGACAACAGAATGGTTACGCTCTTCAACTCCTCCTTACAGGCTGAAGTAGAGATAAAATAAGGCGGATCCAAATTGTGAAAGAAATACAACTCCATGTATTCCTTCACAGGCTCATAGGACCAGTGGAAAACTCCAGAAAATGGGCGACAGGCAGCCTCCTTTGCTACACATCTGTTCACATGTGGCTGAATATATTTGGTAAGCAGAGGTGGGTGGACAACTGACGTAGGTTGACTGATCTCAGGCGGTGGTTGCTCGCTGACTGGCTCTAGACATAAGATAAAATGTCCCTTTTGCTTCTCTTCTGGTTCTTCTCCTTCTTCTCCTTCTCTCTCTCCAGAGTCAGATTCATAATCGTCATAAATAGGACCCGTGGGAAATCTCTACTCTTCCTCGTGCTGCTCAGTGTCTTCTGAAGGACTGGGATGGCTGATTTCCTCATGTTACTTTTCTTTAGTGAACATAGGATAAGGCTCTATGGTCTGTTCTTGGAAATCCAGCATATCCAACTCAGAATTTGATTCATAGTTGGCATACACAGGCTGGATACTCTGATCAACAAATGGTGATGCAAGAATTTGTTGCTCCTCATACGAATAATCATCAAAGGTTGAAATAGCATGCACATCAGGAGCAGAGTGCGAGGCCTCTACATTTATGAAGTCTTCATCATCGTCCTCAGTAGATCTTCTAGGAACATCTGCTTCAAGGGGTAGAAAATCATTTGCACATCGTTCAACCTCCAACCTTGCTAGTTGGGCAGTGAGAGATTTCACTTGCTCCATCAGTTCACTCAGAGCATCTTCTTCCTCCAGACTTCCATCCTTACAGCCCTCATCATCATAGCCTCCATTAGACACAATCATATCTAGGAGGATTTCTTCTTCTTATCCCTCCCAAGGGTCAAATTCATAATGGCTATAAACAGGACCTGTGGGAAAGGTCTTTTCCTCATCATGTTGCTCAGGAAGGTTGATTTCCTCGCAATGTCCTTCATTTGTGAACAGAGGAAAAGGCTTTGCAGTCTGTTATTTACCAGAATGATCATCAAAGCTGGGTGAGCACAAAACTCCCCCATATTGTAAAAAAGGAATGATCTCCCGATCCTTCTTTTCAATCCCAAATGTAAATACATCATGGGAAATCTCATGAAGGAAAAGAGAACAATACTCTTCCACAATGGCTTCTTCCTTTAAATCAGAGACAGCAGGCTCATTAGGGGTAGAAACTAATGCCTCTACCATTATGAAATCTTCATAATCGTCCTTAGTAGAGCTGCCAAGAGCATCTTCTTCAAGAGATGGAAAATCCTCTGCACATCGTTCAGCTTCCCACCTATCTAGTCTAGCAGTGAGAGATTTTATCAATTCCATAACTCCACCCCAAGCATCTTCTCCCTCCTCACAACCTTCACTCTCATAACCTTCCTCTAATGCAGATGAATGGGGATGAGAAAGGACTGATTTCTGATCCAAGTCATCAGGATCATCCTCACAGCCTACGTAAGAAGCACCTCTATCTTGTATACAACTGTTGTATCCCTCACAACAATTATGAAAAATTAACTCAGAGGGATAAAGCTTCTGACGATGGACGGTGAAATCTACATGGAATTCTATGAGTGAAGAAATGCTAGCAGGGGGTACAGAATGATACCATTTATGAGCATCCCCTGCTAACGAGGACATGAACATTTTCATTGACACATCCTCCTGATATATCTCCCATTGACGCATGAGTTCATGAAATTCTTGGGTCCTCCCAGGAAACTTCTGAGGCTGAGAAAGTAGCTGTTGAAACCTTCTCGAGAAAGCTCCTCTGGGTCAGCTTTCAAGCGTGCTAAAGTAGCCACAGCCGAAACAGTGAAGTGGAAATAGTGGAGTTGCCACATTGGAGTCACCAAGTGCACAGTAGCAATATTCAAGGGCTCTGATGCTTGATGCACCTTCAAAATCAGAGGCTCAATGTCATTCAATCCTAGGGAAAATTTTCAACTTCGTCCCCGGCAACGGTGCCAGAAATGTTAGCGTCAGAAGTCACTCCTAGATTGCAGCGGGAGTAAGCCTGATGCCCATCAATTTAAATGTCATAATTTGTTGATAAAAGGGGATCGAATGGAAGTAAACTCAGAACAATATCGTTTTAAGTCAAAAAATTGGGTTGAAACAACAAAGACATGCGAGGTATTGATCTAACTTAAGCCAGTAATTTTTGCATAGTGGTGAGTAAGTGGGGCGAAAGAAAAGGGAAATAGAGTCTGCTCTGGACATCTGGTCTTCCAGCAGGCCTTTAAATGGGGGAAAGTCTTAGATATGAGATCCTCTTAGACTCGAGAAACTTCAAAGTAAACTTAAAATGTTGTAGAACTAATATAATCAAACATGCATCATATAGTTATTGCAACACCCGACTGGATCATCTGTGCCCGGGCTTTAAGATTCAGAGAAAAAAGGAAAGGAGGAGGTTGGCTGTCATTAAACAAGAAGTCTCAAAATGTTAGTCTATAAACAGAGAACCAAAGGCTTTGTTAAAGTTTTACAATTGGGATCTTTTCTCTACCATCGATCCCTACAAAAATAGCAAAACTGAATATATATACTCAAAAAAATTCATCCAACAGAGGCGTGCTCGAACCTCCAAGGCATGGTGTCTCTTCAGTCAAACCTGGATGGAACTCCTTCATCAAACGCCACCTTAACTCAGTATGGCTCTTGTAGGGGGGACCTGCACACAAGGGTACCACGGGTTGATTGCTTCAGGCCTCCCATACCTTCCATTTATGGCTCGAGCTAAGGTTTCATCTACCTGCTCGATTTTCATTAATTTCTTCCCCAGGGAGTGGCCGAGACGATATGCTCAGGAGAAGACCACGTGCTTGCTCTCTAAGGCTCGGAGGCTAGCCTCCCTTTCTTCTGGCACCACCATCAATGTAACCGAGGGCCATGACCTAGCGCCTCTCTCCAAGGGCGTCTCGACACTTCTTCTTTCGGGAATTTCTACTTCCCCTGCCTTTGAATTTCTTGGTGCCCAAACTCGTGAAACGGCCCTCTAGGATCAACGATTGGATCGGCTTTAAAAACTGACGACCACGATCATTTTTCCATTGAACAACCCTAGCCCTGCGTGCTCACTTTCTTTGGTGATACTCCATACAACCCTGGTGCTATGACCATGGGCCCGCACCCAAAGGCACCTTCGCATCTCGTGTATCATGGATGGAAGGGACTCGACCCTTGTATTTCAAATTTGCAATAGCCGAGATGGCGACCAGCCTTAATCAGGCGCCACATATCCTTCAAGACTAACGGTCCCGATCCTTTTGGGGATTCTCCCAGTGGGAGTTCTCGCTCCTCTTCCTCCAACCACCTTTCCATACAACCTTGTGTTATGACCGTGGGCTCGCACCCAAAGGCGCCTTCGCATCTCATGTATCGTGGATGGAAGGGAGTCGACTCTTGTATTTCAAAGTCATGATAGCCGAGACGGCGACGGGACTTAATCAGGTGCCACATGTCCTGACTGGATCGGACGACCATGATCATTTCATGACTTTGTCCCTAAGGGATGAGCCCATGCGCTAAAACTTGTGCAACTCTGTGGCTCTTGCTTACCCGATGACCGTTGATATCTGCTCCATCGATGGATCCTTACCGCTGAAAACAAAAATGTTCTCTCGCTTGATTTTAAGCCCGGAATAGACTTCTTCTGTGTGATGTGCTTGACGCTCATGAATGCGGCCTTTGGATAAAATGCATTTGATGGGTTTTTAAAACCCATTTCTTCATTTATTTTACACCAAGGGCCTAAAATTAGAGAGAAATACCCCTCTTGCAAGCATTGGCGCTAACACTCATGAGGTTGTCATTTCGGTCATGACGGATTCAAGCATCAACAACTTTGTTTTGTCAATGTCTACCTCTACTTGAACTTGATCATGGTATCAGAGTAGAAGTAAGACTCTTCGAAGATTGGAGAGAAATTTGCAGGTTGTTGGGGATAATTTTCGAGCTTGGTTGAGCCATAGCAGGAAGAGGAGTTGTTTAAAGGTCGTTCTAGTGCAAAACTTTCAGGAAAAACCTTTCAAAAATTTGGTTTTTTTAAGGCATTCGCCCCCTGCCTGTGTAAACAGAGTGACCAGGCCTTGTGGTCACCCCCAAACAATGTATAGGGCACGACCAGATCAATAGATACACACAAAGTTTTATGGGTTTTGGTCGCCCTCATGCCTAAGGTAAGGTGTGACCCTGATAATTATTTTGGTTGTTTTTTGAGGCAAGAAAGGGCCAACATTTACATCAGAAAGGGGGAGAATTTTGTTAATAGTATATCCATGGCATCAAGTAGTAGTTAGACACTATCACGAGGACTGATTCTAATTGGTAAGAATTATGATGTGTGTCTATAAAAAAAAAAAAATTATTCGGTCTGAATATTGTTGGGAAGAGAAGTTAATGGGTTCAAGGAACCAGATCCAACGGATCTACAAGAAATGAAAAATGTGCGAAGAAATTCCCCTGGAGAACTTAAGAAGAAGGAAATCAAATCCCTATGGATCATTCATCACTGGTTAGAGGAATATATTTTCCCCAAATTCGTAGCAGCAGATCATGTAAAAAATGCATGGGATGCTCTCGAAATATCCTATCAAGGCACAAATAAAGTAAAACATGCAAAGTTGCAGACACTCAGGAAGAGTTTTTAGACTCTTCAGATGAAGGATTCAGAATTTTGTGGGTCATTTTATGACCCATGTCATGAGAATCATGAATCAGTTGTGCACCCATGGAAAAGACATTCAAGAACAAAAGGTTGTTGAAAAGGTATTATGAATCCTTCGTGATAATTTAATATGGTCATGGTCACCATAGAAGAGTTGAAAGACTTGTCAACATTGACAGTTGAAGAACTCATGGGATCCATGTTAAGTCATGAGAACATGTTCAATCAAAATACTAAATCTTTGGAGAACGCATTTCAGTCTCAAGCCTCCATAAGAAGAGGCAGACGAGGTAGAGGGCACTCTCAAACAAGAGAGAGGTCAACTTCAGAACACTCAAAATAAAGTGAACAATTAGAAAAACCACAAAGATACTCTCAGAACCAAAGAGGGAGAGGAAGAAATTTCAATCAGTCAAGATTGACTGACAAATCAAGGATCCATTTTTATTATTGCATGAAATTTGGTCACTACGAAAATGAATGTAGAAAGAAACAAGCAGATCTGAATAGGGGCAAAGCAAATGTTACCAACATTGAAGAAGGAACATCTGAATCAATGTTCTTCTCATGTCAAGTCAGAGAAGAAGCAAGAAATAGTCATGATCTATGGTTGTTGTATAGTGGTTGCAGCAATAATATGACAAGTAACAAAGATTTGTTTTCTAACTTAGATAACTCTGTCACATCTCAAATTAAATTAGGAGATGATTATCAAAAGAAAGTTTTAGGCAAGGGTGTATTTTATATATTGACCAAGCAATATGAAAAGAAGGATATTCATGATGTTTATTATGTACCTAGTCTTAGACATAATCCGATGAGTGTAGGCCAGATGAATGAACATGGTTATAAGGTCATTTTTGAAGGTCCCAAGTGTACAATATTGGACAAACCACCCAGTAAGAAAATCATAGCTACAATACAAATGACCAAAAATAGAATGTTTCTTTTGATTTTGAGAAATGTAAATTTTTCATAGTCATATACCCAAAAATGTATCAAGCTCAGATGAGACTTGGTTTTGGCATCTTAGATATGGTCATTTACCATTTAGTAGTCTCATTCTATTACAGAAGAAGTATATAGTCAAAGGTTTTCCCATTATAAATGAACAGAAAAAAAAAAAAAAAACCGTGAGAGTTGTATTTTGGATAAACATCAAAGGGATAGTCTTCTCGAGGCTTCTTTAAAAGAAAAAGAACACCTCGATCTAGTGCATACATACCTTTTTGGTCCAATGAAAACTCAGTAGATAGGAGGTAGCTTTTATTTTCTAACATTCATTGATGATTTTAGCATGAAATCTTGCGTTTATTTTCTCAAGCAAAAATCAGAGATATTTTAAAAATTCATAGAATTTAAATCTTTGACAGAGAAACAAACTGGGAAGTACATCAAAGTACTCTGATCAGATCAGGGAGGTGAGTATGACTTCAAAGAATTTGCAACATATTGTAGGTAACATGGTATCAAGAGACAATTTACCACAAGATACACTCCACAACATAATGGAGTAGATGAAAGGAAGAATCAGACAATAATGAATATGGCTAGAAGTATGTTGAAGGCCAGGAAATTTTCAAATGAATACCGGGGTGAAGCAGTGGCATGCTCAGTTTATATTTTGAATTTGTCACCAAGCAGCAATCTAAAAAATCAAGTCCCTCAAGAAGCCTGGAGTGGTATGCAATCTAGTGTTTCTCATTTTAAAGTTTTTGGTTGTGTGGCTTATGCTCATGTTCCTAAAGAGTTGAGGAGAAAACTAGATGATAGAAGTGAAAAATGTATATTTGTTGGATATAGTGAGCAGTCTAAAGCATACAGGTTGTACAATCCCATTACTAAGAAGTTGATAGTAAGAAGAGATGTGAAATTCCAAGAAGATAAATATTGGTATAGCCACTCAAGTGAAATGATTGTAGATTATATTCCTTCTATACAGGAAGATAAGTAGGTGGAAGCTCCAGGACAACAAGCTTCTCCACCAATAATTCCAAGATTGCAAGTACAAGGCTAAGGACAACAAACATAGCATAATTCTTCTTCTTCTAGTAATAATTCATATCCCACTATAGAAAACTTAAGGAACCAGAAAACAAGAAGCTTGAGAGAAATTTATGAGCAAAATGATGACATGGATCAACAAGCACACTTTGTTTTGTTATCTTGTCAACCAATATATGTTGAAGAAGCGGTCAAAGAAGAAATATGGGTTGATACAATGAACGAAGAAATTGAAGCAATTGAAAGAAACAACACATGGGATCTTGTAGATATCTCTATAGGTAAAACCAACATTGGAGCTAAATGGGTTTATAAGACAAAATTCAATGAGAAAGGAAAAGTAGAGAAGCACAAGGAAAGACTTGTAGCAAAAGGGTTTTCTCAACAACCCAATATTGATTACAGAGAAACATTTGCTCCAATAGCACGTTTGGATACTGTCAGAACAATTTTTGCAGTTGCAACCCAAAACAAATGGACAATCTATCAAATGGACGTTAAATCAACATTCCTAAATGGGATTTTAGAGGAAGAGGTAAAGAGTACAAAGTGTACAGATTGAAGAAAGCACTATACAGTTTGAAGCAAGCTCCAAGAGCTTGGTACAGTCGCATTGATTCCTATTTTCTCAACAATGGGTTCAACATGAGCATCAATGAACCCACGCTTGACACCAAAAGAGACCAGAAAGGTAATATTTTGATAGTTTGTCTCTATGTTGATGACATGATTTATACAAGAAATTTATTGTTGAATGATTTCAAAGCAGCCATGCAAAGTGAATTTGAAATGAACGATATTGGTCTTATGAAATATTTTTTGGGAATCTAAGTTGAGCAATATGAAAAAGGAATTTTTATTTGTCAGCAAAAATATACCACATATATTTTGAAAAGGTTCAAAATGAACAAATGCAAGCCAACAGATACACCAATTGCAATAGGTACAAAGCTATGAAAACAAGATGAAGGAACAACAATTTATTATACTTTATATAAGAGTCTTGTAGGAAGCCTCGTGTACCTTATAACTACCCGACCATATATTATGTATGCAGTGAGCTTAATTTCGAGATTTATGGAAAATCCCAAAATCTCTCATTGGAAAGTTGGAAAAAGAATTTTGATGTATATTGCAGGTACAACAGATTATGGAATTTGGTATTCCAATTCAGAAGATGATTCACTTGTTGGATATACACATAGTGATTTTGCAAGTAGCATTGATGATAGGAAAAGTACTTTTGGGTATGCATTTTTCTTGGGTACAGGTTTAACTTCATGGGCTTATAAGAAACAACTCATCATCACAATATCTTCAGTAGAAGTGCAGAGTATGTGGCACTGACTTCAGAAACATGTCATGCAGTTTGGTTGAGAAGGATCCTTAGTGATCTCACACATGAAGAGAAGGAGCCAACTCTTATATTTTGTGACAATAGTTCAACAATTGCATTATCTAAGAATCATGTGTTTCATCGCAAGAGTAAACACATTGACACTCGCTATAATTTCATCCATGAACTTGTCAACGATGGTAGCATTATGCTACATTTTTGTGGTTCAAAAGAACAATTAGGAGACATCTTCACAAAACCATTGGGAAGAAATACTTTTGAATTTCAGAGACAACACTTAGGCATTGTTTGTGCTGATTTTCGTAATGGTCGAAATTAAGGGGGAGTGTTGAATAGAGTAATTTCTCCCACTTGTTTGACCAAGTAGATGGAATATAGGCATCTTAAATGCACTTAGATGAGATAGGTGAATTTTAATTTATTAGGTAGGTGAAGGATGGAGTGTTCTAGAGAAATATCTAGTCTCATGTGTTTTGAATTTAATTTTTTCATATGAATGTGGACAAGAGCTCAACAACTCCATAATTGCAGTGTGTGTGTATGCTATGTTGTGTCAACGCTTTCCTCTGCTTGAACTTGAACACCGAAGTCAGTGTTCTTTCTCTCACCTACCATCTCCATAATTATCATGTCATAACAATAAACATCACATTGATCAGTGACATGTCCATAGATTCTTGACCACATCTCTGGGGCAATGTAACCTAGTGTTCCTCCATGAGCTATGGAGATGTGACTTTCCTCTTTATTGGACATTTTGGCTAGACCAAAATCTACAACTTTGGGAAAAAATGGCATCAAGGAGAACATTATGAGGCTTTATATCACTATGTAAGATTTTATTTCCACACTCTTCATGTAGGTATGCAATGCCACGAGGTGTACCAAGTGCAATAGAATACAACAATTTCAAATTCAACTAATTTTTAGGATCTCCATGGACATATTTGTATGGGGAACCATTCACCATGTATTCATATATCAAAGCTCTTTTGGATCCCTTGGAGAAATAACTCAAAAGGGGCACCAGGTTCACATGATAGGTCCTCCCCACTAGCCACTTCCACAATGAATTGTTTTTCACTATGTTTTGATTCATCCAAAATCTTGATAGCTATTGGAGGTCCACCCAGAAGCTTCCCCTTATAAATTGTTCGAAAACCTGATTTTCCAAGTTGGTCTGCTAAATTGTTTGTGTAATATTTGATCTGTGCATAAGAATATATGGTAGACCCTAGTGAGGAATAATAATGTAATAAATTATCCACAGAGGGAGGCCTAGGGTCCATAAAATCTAGAATGGTCTTCTCCTCATCACAGGCGGTTCTCTTACAACAACATTGATGGTGGAACACTATGAAAGAAACCACTACTATGATAAAATCACCACACTGTATAAAACAAATGTTGTAAATAACGTTGAACATGGTAATGGGAATATGGATTCTAAAAGATAAGTATTCGTAATGAATTCATCAGTATTAAAAATAAACAATTTACCTGCCATAAAGCTTACAATGTTTGATTTTCAATTGCATTTTCGAGAGGAAACAGAAAACGCAGAGTTAGACAATGTAAAGTAGATAAACATTGCAAAAGATAATATGGTAAAAAATTAAGTTTTGGAGATTCTTACCAGAGCAATTCCAGTTTTGAACATCATCAAAACTACAAATACAACTAAAAAAAATGTGATGAAAACTAGCAGAATTCATGTTCTTCAAGTCACATTGCCCTCTTGTGGCTAGACAATATTGACAATCATCCCATACAGGCCATGTAATTTGGAATCATGTTTGTTGGAGTTGATTAAAATTCTCATTAGTGGCAATATTGTAGGTTTTATCACTTAGAATGACTATAGGATATGATGTGCAATTTGGAAGGTTGAAATCTTGGGCAGAGTAGAAGAAGAAATAATGGTTGGTTTCTTCGCATTTGAACGGAGTGGCGTTCTTGTCGTCTCATAAATTATGAAGTAGTTGGGTGTGTGGTGTGTTGAGGAAAAGATATGAAATGATCTTACTCAAGCATTTTCAAATCTTACTTGGCTAAATCAAGATAGACGAGAATATCACCATATGTTTATAGCCATAAAAAATTGTTTCCTAATCCACAAGTATTGGTTACAAGGGATTAGGTTGATTTTCTTATAAATAAAAGATTGTTGAAAAATTAAATATTTATGTAATTTTCTGAATATAACAGATGCATAAATAAATTTATAGACAGAAGTAAAAATACCAAGTCAATAATCAACACAGATGAGACATAAAGCAATCGATTATTTCATTCCAATTTATCAAAAGAATTGTTTTCTTTACAAAACTCTCTGAGGAAACTTGGACCAAAGTCAAACTTAGATGTCCCCAATGAAAACCATACAAAAGGACTTATGACAGAAAGTAAAAAAATTGAACTTTAAAAGCTGGATCAGCTTGCAACATATTTTTTCCCACTCGACTCTGCACAATATCCTTTATCAGTCATGAAAATTAATTCACAAACAGACAAGTCCACACAGACTATCAAAGATAGATCAACACCTCTGAAAAATAAGTGTCTGAATGATGTAATTCAACCTTGAATCTTGTTTTCTGCAATAGGACCATGCTATCATAAAAGATAATTAGCCTTTCAATGAATTAAAGAATGAATTAACACTGAATTATCTCAATAAAACTCAAGAGCGGACCTTAGTATTCTTTCTCCTTCTATTCTCATTTTGTTCATCCTTCTCTTTTTGCCTTTAAGCAATCATAATTAGTTGAAGTAGTTAAACTACCTCTTTTAGTTGAGTTAACTAAAATTCAACTAACTTTTAGTTTAGGGGGGAAATTAATAAAATAATAATAAGGGTCTTTAATAAATAATAACTAGTAGGTGGGACCCCTTGTGACTCCCTTTAGTTTTTTAACAAACATAAACACAACTAGTTAATCAATCAAACACATCCATCCTTGTGGCTCCCATCATCACTCTCATAATTTGAAAATTAATATCAATGGCATTTGAAACCATATTTGAAAAATATAATATCCATCATATCCAAAAAAAAGTGTGTTGTCCAAAAACTTTAGCAGTCAACTGTTCTCAACAATCAATAAATAAAAACACTCAAAAACCATATTTGCCACTCTGTGAGGCAATTTTCCCCTTGTTTCTATTGTCTCCATTTGATTTCTTTGAATTTTCCTTAGGCTGTGTGGAGCCTTTAGGCCTAATCTCACTGATAACATGAGATCAATCATATCTCAAATGCATGCGGGATGAAACGGATTTGGCAGAGTCACTTGAAGGAGAGGAGGGGGAAACAACATATTTTCCTTTGTTAGGTGCATGGTGGGCTTCAGTTTTTTATCTCTTTCTTGTGTGGTATGATTGTATTGGTGAGTATGCAGGGGAAACTTAGAAAATTGGGTTAACCGGTGGAGGAGGAGCAGGTAGAGACAAATTGGGCCAGCCACAATGTTGGGAGACTGTCTGGTGGACAATCTCTTTCCATCCGTCATTTTCAGGGACTTCAAGTTGTAATGAGACATGTGGGGGAACTGGGATACCAGGTGTTATCACTAGAAGTCACCTCTGGATTGCGGTAGAGGTAAGCCCAGTACCCATCAGTTTTATGTCACAATTAATAGATTTAAGGGGGTCTAATGGATGCAGACTCAGGACAATATCACTTTAACTCAGAAAAATGGGTTGATATGTGAGAACATGTGAGGTCTTGATCTAACTTCAGTCAGTAAGTTGTAGTAATGGAGAGTAGGGGGATGAACTTGAGGAGAGTGAGGAGGTATGCTATGGACATCTGGCACTTGTGCAGCCTAAGGAGGAAAAGCTTCAAATACAAGATCCACTTGAATCCAAAACCTCAGGAAACTGAAAACGCCACAACAATACTGCAATCAAACATACATTAAAATACAGTCACAACAACTCAACCGGATCACCCATGCCTGAGTCTTCATTATCAGAATCAAAAGAGATGAAAAGAGAGTTGATTGTCATTAAACAAGAAGTCTCAAGTGGCAATACATAACCAAAGAACTAGAGGCTTCATTAAAACTTCACAATCGGGAGTTTAGCTCAAACATCGACCTTAACAAAATATCAAAACTGAGTATTTATACTCAGAGCAATTGCCATCGCCAGGAGTGTGCCCTGGCCACTACAATCAACGCTTTGTGTTTGCATCTTCTTCTGTCAGTCTGTGCATGTATTCTTCTGTCAGACACGAGCTCAGATCAACATGAGCTTTGCAGGAAAATCTACTGACAGGGGGAATTTTGAGCTGAGAGTCTGCCTCCACAACCAATTCTTCCATGCTTTCCATTTATGTAGTGAAATGAGGTTTCAACCACCTTCTTCACTTCCATTAACTACTTTCATCAAGATCAGGATAGAGTCTAACATCCATGAATGTTCCCGACGATCTTCAAGATTCCTTCCAATCGATCTTGGTGCCTCGAAACCATGCAAATCCTTTCCTGAGACCATAGCGGGTGCTTTCAGCCTTTGGCGCAGCCCCCTCTATCATTCCATGCAACCTTGGGCCAAGACCTGGGGCTTCCTTGTGAAATTTCAGGATTTCGTAGTTCGGGAGTTTTCACTCCCCTTGATTTCAAATATCTCGATGCTCGAAAACGCGAAACAACCCATCTGGATCAACGATCGGATCTTCCTTGAACTTGACGGCCATGATCGTTTCCTTGAACAATATCAATCGCCCGTTGCTCGATAGGCGCTTTCCCTTTCTTTATATCCCTGCTTCCATTTGACCGCGGGTTGTGATCATGGGCCCAACTCTCAGGCGCGTCACAATTTCGTTTCGCGAGCTCACGTTGTGGTCCATGCTCAAACCTCTAAGTCGCGAAATCACGATCTCTTGGATCAGGTGCCATGCGTCCCCTTTGATCGGATGGCCGAGAAGAATATCAGCATCTTGGGATCTCATACCATCGGCATTTCGGGACCTTAGGTATTGGCATTTCGGGACCTCAGCTATCCACATTTCTCACTTGAAATTTTCTAAAACGACTTTCTCCATGTTGATCCTGTGTCACGTGTCCTTTTGTAACGGACGGCCCAGATCATTTCGTGACTTCGCGTTTCGTGAGTCCTCATGAATCTTCCCTTTGACTTTTTCGCTCCGCGAGTCAGCAAAATGGTGATATGTTGCCACCTGTCCCCCGCCTTCATACACCCCGACTTTGGATAAAATGCACATGGTGGGTTTTTTAAACCCCTTTTCTCACATTTTCTCCACCCAAGGGCCAAATCCTTAGGTAAAACACCCCCTTACAATTATATGTGATAACATTAGGCTCCATGGGGGATAGAGTCCTCCTTGCGAGGCTCTAAGATCTCCTTTTGTAGTTTCAGTTGCCTTTTGTTGGGCTATGGTGTCAAGCTCAAAACACCCTATTGAGAAATTACAACCGATAAGTAAAAATAAAAATAAACACACATGCTCCAAGGAGCTTATTTATATACAGTCCTAAACTAATTGATTTTTACACAGTGCTAGGTGAAAGAAAACTTCCACCATAGCTATTCAAGTAACTTCCTAACTGGAAGCTCCTTCACTCTGTCGATGGTTGATAAGAGATAATGCAACCATGACAGCAGAATGGTCACATCCTTAAGCTTTCCTCCTAATGCTGAGGTCAGGATAAAGTTGGGCGGCTTTAAAACATGAAGGAAATACAACTCCATGTATTCCTTCATAGGCTTGTAGGCCAACCGACAAACTCCAGAAAATTGGTAACAGGAAGCCTTCTCTGCTACACAGCTGCTCAAAAATTGTTGGATGTCTCTGGCAAGCACAGGAGGGTGAGAGGTTGATGTAGGTTGACTGCTCTTGGATGATGGTTTCTCATTGACAAGATCTGGACAGGAGATAAACTTCCCCTTCTTCTGCTCCTCTGGTACTTCTGGTTCTTCTTCTTGGCTCTCCCAAGGGTCAGATTCATAATCATCATAAACAGGACCTGCGGGAAAGCTCTGCACTTCATCATGCTGCTCAGGATGGTTGATTTCCTCACAATTGTTTTCCTTAACGAATAGAGGATAAGGCTTTGTTGTATGCTCTTGGAAATCCTGCATATCTAGCCTGGAATCTGATTCGTAGCTTTCATATACAGCTTGATTGCCCCTCTAGTCAGCAAACTGTGATGTGGGGCTCTGCTGCTCTTTATCCGAATAATCATCAAAGATAGGGACAGAAGGCACCTCAGGAGAAGAATGTAAGGCCTCTACAACTATGAAATATTCACTATCATCCTCAGTAGAGCTGCTAAAAACATCTGCCTCAAGGATTGGAAAATCCTCTGTGCTTTCTTCAGATTCCATGTATTCCTTCATAGGCTTGTAGGCCAAGCGACAAGCTCCAGAAAATTGGTAACAGGCAGCCTTCTCTGCTACACAGCTGCTCAAAAATTGTTGGATATCTCTGGAAAGTGCAGTAGGGTGAGAGGTTGATGCAGGTTGATTGCTCCCAGACAATGGTTTCTCACTAACAAGATCTAGACAGGAGATAAACTTCTCCTTATTCTGCTCCTCTGGTTCTTCTGGTTCTTCTTCTTGGCTCTCCCAAGGGTCAGATTCATAATCATCATAAACATAACCCGTGGGAAAGCTATGCACTTCATCATGCTGCTCAGGGTGGTTGATTTCCTCACAATTGTTTTCCTTAACGAATAGAGGATAAGGCTTTGTTGTATGCTCTTGGAAATCCTGCATATCCAGCTCAGAATCTGATTCGTAGCTTTCATATACAACTTGATTGCCCCTCTAGTCAACAAACTGCGATGTGGGGCTCTGCTGCTCTTTATCCGAATAATCATCAAAGATAGGGACAGAAGGACCTCATGAGAAGAATGTAAGGCCTCTACAACTATGAAATATTCACTATCATCCTCAGTAGAGCTGCTAAGAACATCTGCCTCAAGGATTGGAAAATCCTCTGTGCTTTCTTCAGATTCCAACCTTTCTAGTTTGGCAGAGAGAGATTTTTCCATCTCCATTACTTTGCCCAAAGAATTTTCATATTCCTCATGGTCTTCATCCTCACAGCCTTCATTAGACTAGCCATATCTTGATCATGGCCTTCACATACTCACAACAATTACGACATATTAACTTAGAGGAATAATATCTTTGACAATGCTTATTAAAGGTTGCATGAAACTGTTCTAGGGAGGAGATGCTAGCAGGGGGAAAGGATTGATACCACTCACGGGCATCCTCGTCCAATGAGAACATGAGAATATTCATTAAAACATCCTCATGATGTATCTCCCATTGATGCATGAGTTCATGAAACTCATGGAGATGCCGAGCAGGATTGTCCTCTTTACGTTCTCTAAATATGGGCAAATAATCACCCCATTCATCCATAGTAGGGGCAACATTAGGAAAACCAGGAACAATAGAAAAATTGAAAGGAGAAAACCTCTGAGCCAGGATTTTGTTCATCTCGAACCTGTGGAGTTGCTAGTTGATCATTTAACAATGGAGTCACCAGGTGAATGATATGAAGTAGGAATGTGTCTGGACTTTGTTCACCATCAAAGACCAGATATGATCGTTGTGTTCTCCCAAGGGCTACCAGGTGTAGCCAAAAGTAGCCACACTGAAACAGTGGATTCGAGACAATGGAGTCGCTAGGTGCAAGTGCAATCTTCAAAGGTTTTGATTTATGATGCACCTTCATAATAAGAAGTTCGTTGTCATTCTACCCAGGGAAAATCTTCAATTCGTCCCCGGAAATGATGCCATAAATGTTAGCACTAGAAGTCACCTATGGATTGCGGCAGAGGTAAGCCCGATACCCATCAATTTTATGTCACAAATAATAGATTTAAGGGGGTCTAATGGATGCAGACTCAATACAATATCTCTTTAACTCAGAAAACTGGGTTGATATGTGAGAACATGTGAGGTCTTGATCTAACTTTAGTCAATAAGTTGTAGTAAGGGAGAGTAGGGGGGAGAACTTGAGGAGAGTCAGTAGGTCTTCTATGGACATCCGGTGTGTGTGCAACCTAAGGAGGAAAAGCTTCAAATACAAAATCCACTTGAATCCAAAACCTCAGGAAACTGAAAATGCCACAACAATACTGCAATCAAACATACATTACAATACATTCACAACAACTCGACTGGATCACCCATGCCCGAGTCTTCAGTATCAGAAGAAAAAGAGATGAAAAGAGAGTTGACTGTCATTAAACAAGAAGTCTCAAGTGGCAATACATAACTAGAGAACCAGAGGCTTCATTAAAACTTTACAATCGGGAGCTTAGCTCAACCATCGACCTTAACAAAATATCAAAACTGAGTATTTATACTCAGAACAGTTGCTATCGCCAGGAGTGTGCTCTAGCCACTACAATCAACGCTTTGTGTTTGCATCTTCTTCTACCAGCCTGTACAGGTATTCTTCTGTCAGACGCGATCTCAGATCAACATGGGCTTTGTAGGAAAATTTGCTGACAGGGGGAACTTTGAGCTGATAGTCTTCCTCCACAGCCATTTCTTCCATGGTTTTCATTTATGTGGTGAAACGAGGTTTCAACCACCTTCTTCACTTCCATAAACTACTTTCATCAGGATCAGGACAGAGTCTAAGATCCACGAATGTTCCCAGCGATCTTCATGATTCCTTCCAATCGATCTTGATGCCTCGAAACCACGCAGATCCTTTATTGAGACCATCGCGGGTGCTTTCGGCCTTTGGCTCAGGCCCCTCTATCGTTCCATGCGTCCTCGGTCCATGACCCGAGGCTTCCTTGTGAATTTTTTGGATTTTGTAGTTTGGGAGTTTTCACTCCCCTTGATTTCAAATATCCTGGTGCTCAAAAATGCGAAACATTCCATAAGGATCAATGGTCGGTTCTTCCTTGAACTTGACGGTCGGGATCATTTTCATGAACAATATCAATCACTCACTGTTCGATAGGCGCTTTCCCTCTCTTTATAGCCCTGCTTCCATATGACCGTGGGTTGTGATCGTGGGCCCAACTCTCAGGCGTGTCACAATTTTGCGTTTCACGAACTCACATTATGCTCCATGCTCAAACCTCTAAGTCGTGAAATCACGATCTCTTGGATCAGGTGCCACACATCCCCTTTGATCAGACGGCTCAGATGAATATCGACATCTTGGTTTCTCGGACCACTGGGACCTCAGACCATCGGCATTTCAGGACCTCGGGTATCGGCATTTTGGGACCTCGGCTATCAACATTTCTCACTTGAACTTTTCCGAAATGACTTTCTCCATGTTAATCCTGCGCCATGTGTCCTTTTGTAATGGATGACCCAGATCGTTTCGTGACTTCGCATTTCGTGAGTCCTCATGAATATTCCCTTTGACTTTTTTGCTCCACGAGTCAGCAAAATGTTGATATGTTGTCACCTGTCCCCCACCTTCATACACCCCGACTTTGGATAAAATGCATGTGGTGGGTTTTTTAAACCCCTTTTATCGCATTTTCTCCGCCCAAGGGCCCCAAATTCTTAGGGAAAACACCCCCTTACAATTATATGTGATAACACCAGGGACGTGTGGGGCTTGGAAAGGAGGCCTTTCTGGCCTAGGTTGGACCACTCCTTGTCCAATCTACTTAAAAAATCCATCTTGGAATAGTTGGTTCAACTCTTGTGAGTCAGCATCAAAATGTATAGAAAACCTTGGCCTTTTAGGGCCCTTGTTCCAATTTCTTCTTCCCATATTACCCCGACCATGACTTCCTCTGCTGAAGAAGTTCATTCTTGTATGCATTATTTGTTAGCAACTAGTTTCTTCAACAAACCATACATGACATCTCTTTGAATATGAAACAAAGTTTGGCTCAACAACACATCAGACTTATGCAATCCAATCCATAAAAATCGTTTAATACTTATCAATGAGTAGGGGGTGAATAAGGGTTCTGGGATATATGAGAGATTGTATTGAGAGAAAAGTGGTAAAATGAAAGGGGGTAGATCATGATTATTTCTCAACAAATCATCAAACAATCAACGGTATTGTAATAACAAAACATATCAACTATAACATATCCCTGTGCCATCCTTCAACTGCTAAAGTACAGAGTTTTATTTTAACTATAATTTAATTTTAAGAACAAGGAGTGAATAGTGAATCTGGGAAGGTGAGGGGACTTGTAATGTGCGGAAAAGTGAGAGAATGGAAGGGAAACAACGAATATTGTTCATAAAACAAATCAAGTAATCAATAGACATCACTATGTACTCAATACGAAAAATACCAACACCAATTCAATAATTAATGTAATATACCAGCCATAAAATGCATGCAGAACTGAAATAAAATGCTAGTAATGGCAGAATAACAGCAATATAACCAGAACATTCACCACAATAACATTGAAATGATATAAGAATAACAACAGAGATAGCATTTTGAATCTGAAAGCAACGTTCACAGGCCTCTTCGAGGGGGCAACCTCCAGTTGAGCAGAGCTCTATTACAATAATATCCAAGCTAGGCTTCTCATACCCTCGACTCCTATTTATACTAAAACGAAGCATCTAGAGGAAGATCCTTCTAGAAGAGGAAGCTTCTATTAGGTGTTCTTACATCCACCTTATTCTATTTTATTGAAAGGCCTTATTAATATTGACCTTTATTACATATGAATATAGTGTTCTACCTATGTGTGGGTTAGGACCCTAACATGTCCGCCCCCTTAAAAACAACCTTGTTCTCAAGGCTTGAGATGAGGAAATTGCAGTAGAATGGTAGTTGGTTCCCGAGTGGCGTCTGTTGGAGTTGTATCTTTCCACTGTACTAGCACTTCCTTGATGGTTCTTTGACATAGGCGACACTCACGCTGGTCCAAAACTGCTTCTGGATGTAGCCAAATGGATCCTTCTTCAACTAACTCTGGAAGGTTGGTTTGAATTTGGCACTTAGCTCCAATCACCTTCTTTANGTTGGGAAAAGATAATTGATAGGCGACTTGTCCCACACGCTTGAGTATGGTATAAGGACCATAAAATTTGGGTGCTAGCTTCTGAAAATGCTCGGCCTTGAGGGAAGTTTGCTTGTAAGGTTGCAGTTGAAGAAACACTTAATCCCCTTCTACAAATTGGCGTTCAGAGCAACCTTGATCTGCTTGTTGCTTCATGCGATTCTGTGCCATGACCAAATTATCTTTGAGGGTATGGAGGATAACCTCTTGAGCTGTAAGTGTTAGGTCAACCGCATGGACCTTCGAGGCACCCGATAAGTATGAGAGAACTAATGGTGGCTTCTGTCCATATACCGCTTCAAAAGGAGTCATGCGTGTAGCTGTATGGTATGAAGTATTGTACCACCATTTAGCTAGGGGTAACCATTGAGCCCACTGGTTTTTCTTTTCCGAGGCAAAACACCTCAAATATGTTTCCAAACACTTGTTAACAAATTCCGTTTGGCCATCAGTCTGGGGATGATAAATTGTGTTGAGATGCAATTTGGTGCCTTGTATATTGAACAGTTCTTGCCAAAAATTGCTTGTGAAAGTTGGGTTGTGATCAAAAACAATAGAGTGTGTCATGCCATGAAGCTTGAAGACCTAATCCATGAAGATTTGAGCCACCGTGGATGTTGTAAATGGGTGTTGAAGGGCGCAGAAATGAGCATACTTGGAAAGGCAATCAACAACCACCATGATGACGGATTTATTTCCCGATTTGGGTAAGCCGGTAATAAAATCCATAGAGATATCCTTCCAAATAGCAGGTGGAATCAAGAGTGGTTGTAGTGTGCCCGACGATTTGACTGTTTCTCCCTTGTTGCATTGACACACATCACATTCAACTACAAAATTACGAATGTCCTGTTTCATACCATCCCAGAAAAAGGAACGTTTGACCCTGTCATAGGTTTTGGTGAACCTGGAGTGCCCTGTTGTGGGTGTAGCATGAAGCTCAGAAAGTACCGTGGATTTAATCTTTGATTGTTTACTTAAATACAAATGGCCTTTGTATCGAAGTTCCTCATGGAGCCAAGAGTACCCTGGGGAAGCTAGAGCCTTGGACTGCAATTGGTGGATCAATTGCGAACTTTTGGGATCTTGAAGCCATTCCTAGCGAACGGCTTGGAGCCAATATGGTACAATGAATGAAAGAGAAAAAAGGGATCCTTTGTCTTCATATTTTCAGGAAAGTGCATCCACAACCACATTATATTTTCCTTTCTTATAAATGATCTCATAATCATATCCAAAGAGTTTAGTCACCCATTTTTGTTGTTATGGGGAGGAAATGCATTGTTCGGAAAATACTTGAGGCTTTGATGGTCTGTCTTAATTTGGAAACGTTTCCCCAATAGATAAGGACGCCACAGATCCAAGGCATGCAGAATAGCCAACATTTCCTTTTCATAGATGGATTTTCCCATATTTCTTTCAGATAGTTGCTTGTTGGTAAAGGCCAAAGGTCGACCCTCTTGCATAAGGATAACACCAATTCGTTTCCCTGAGGAATCACATTCCAACACAAAGGTCTTTGTAAAATCAGGAAGGGCGAGGACTGAAGTGGTGCACATGGTCATCTTCAAGGTCTGAAAATCTTGAGCAGCAGATGGAGTCCAAGTGAAAGAGTTCTTTTTTAGGAGAGCAGTGAGAGGTTCCGCAATCTTCCCATAATTCTTAACAAACTTGCGATAATACCCTGTTAAGCCTAGAAATCAATGCAAGCTATTAAGAGTCTTTGGGTGAGGCTAGTCTTGCATAGCTTCAATCTTTTAAGGATCCACCCTGATGCCATCTTTGCCAAGCAGATGACCCAAGTATTCTACTTCTGAGGCGCCAAAATAACATTTAGACTATTTCACGAAAAGTTGGTGCTGAGAGAGTAGATGGAGAACTCGATCCACATGAGCAAGATGGTCTTTCCA
>JASDQU010739187.1:85982-96637 GCA_032191745.1 Picea mariana | reverse complement strand
TAGTTGCAGAACCATTTGAGATATGGGAACTAGAATTCATTGGCCCCTTCAACCCAAAGTCAAATCAGAAGGCCTATATTCTAGTTGCAATGGAATACATGACTAAATGGGTAGAGGCAGAAGCCTTGCCAAATGCAACATAATAGGTAGTCATCAAATTTCTTTTCAAATTATTTGTACGCTATGGACTACCAAGAGAGGTAATTACTGATGGGGGCTCATAATTTACAGCTCATAGAATCACCACCACCCTAGATAATTATCATATCAAATAGATAATTACTTCTCCATACCATCCAAAAGAAAATGGGCAAGTGGAAAGCACCAACAAAGTCCTGGAGGCAATCCTGACAAAGATTGTCTCAACAAATAGATAGAATTGGACTTCTGAGCTCCCAAATGCCTTATGGGCTTACCGCACAACATGGTGTAATACCACTGTCTACTCTCCTTACCATTTAGTCTATGGAAAAGAACCCATCTTCCCAATCGAGTTTTAAATCAAAACTCTAAGGATGGCCCAGGAAATCGGATTGGATCTTACAAAAGCACATAAACAATGCCTTCAATAGCTCAACAAATTGGATGAAGCACACATGTCTATTGTAGAGCGCACAATCGTTATTTAGCAACAAAGAATGACCTGCCACGATAAGCATATAAAAAAAAAATTATTTAAAAAAGGAGACTGGGTGCTCCTCTATGATTCCAGATTTCAGGATTTTCCAGGAAAATTACAGACATGGTGGCTAGGACCATACAAAATTAGTGAAGTCCATGATAATGGCACAGTCACGTTAAGCACCATCGACGGGTCCGGATCTCCATTTCGGGTCAATGGACACCGGCTATGACTCTATCATCAACCCTCAAAATAATATTTCTACCAAGAGGTAAGTAGGGACCCTACTGTTCAAATTTTGGTTGGCTGGAAGGTAATCCAGCCACCCTAACTCCATAAATGTTGAAATCTTTTGACACTGTACATACTGTATATGATTTTTTTTTCTGTAGATTTTATTTAGTTTTTTATTATTTTCAACAGTCATTCGAGAAATTCAAAACTAGGGAGGATAACTGTGATGAACTCAATTAGCACTCTTTTTCTATTCCGAACTCTCGCTTCATCTCATTACCCATACCCTGTCTTCCGTAGAGAAATGAATGTGTCATGATTTAAAAACAGCAATTAGGCAACTATAATGAAATTTATAACATTAACAAACCATCCATTACTTAATTTTGAAATAAACCAACTCATAAATGAATTTAGTTGATGAGGAATCAACCTTGAATTCAAGCAAAATACATTACCAGGTTTCTACAAATTCAGATGGTTAAGAACGGAACAATTGTTGTTCCTTTTGCACGCCTGTTGTTCCTTTGAATGGAACAATTGTTGTTCCTTTTGCACGCCTGTTGTTCCTTTGAACATAACAATTGATGTTCCTTTTGCATGCCTGCTATTCCTCTGAATGGAACAATTGTTGTTCCTTTTGCGCGCCTATTGTTCCTTTGAACAGAACAATTGTGGTTCATTTTGCATGCCTGCTGTTCCTTTGAACGGAACAATTGTTGTTCCTTTTGCGCGCCTGCTGTTCCTTTGAACAGAACAATTGTTGTTCCTTTTGTGCACCTGTTGTTCCTTTGAACAGAACAATTTTTGTTCCTTTTGTGCGCCTGTTGTTCCTTTGAACAAAACAATTGTTGTTCCTTTTTGCACACCTATTGTTCATTTTGTCGTTCCTTCCTTGCTAATAAAAYGCTAAACATTTCCTTTGGGGTACAACTTTCATCAAATAATTTTCACCAGCATTATTTCTAACGATCTATCATTATTTTGTGGACTATCTTCRATACCTYATCAAATTGCTTTTTGGATCACTTCCTTTTAAATATCTCAAACCTTGTTCATAACCTATAACCACCATAATTTGTTTCTTTTCCCTTATACATTACACTTAAATGATACCTCGCGTTTATAATTAATAAGGAATCTATGAAACACTTTTACTTGGCATCCTTACACTTCTTTATGCCATCCCTTACTCTTAAGGAGTAGATGAGCCTCCCTTCATACACTCAAAAAAAAAATAAAAAAAAATTCAATAAAATTTCTTTGTTTTTCCACAAAGAATAGGGGGTCTCATCATGAGCCAACCTACCACAATTATTGGATACTAACCTAAGTGACATTCCAACTATGGCTACCACACCAGGGCAATGCCCTTTGACATTTTCTTTTGTCAAAGGACAAGAGGCCTCATCACGAGCTGACTTGTTCACTTAAGTTACACTCTAGTGAGTGGCATTATCATCATCTGGATACCAAACCAGGATAATGGTTTTTTTGGGGAAAAACTTAAAAAAATTCTAATATATATATATAATAATTAATAAAATTTCTTTCTTTTCCCACAAAGAATAGGGGGTCTCATCACGATCCAACCTACCACGATCATAGGATAATAACCTAAGTGACATTCCCACTATGGCTATCACACTAGGGCAATGGCTTTTGACATTTTCTAGTCAAAGGACAAGGGGTCTCATCACGAGCCATCTTGTTCACCTAGGTTACAATCTAGTGAGTGAAATTATCACTATGGCTACCAAACCAGGATAATGGTCTTTTTGGAAAAGACGATTCAAACAAGTATCAAGGATACAGGCTCATCTTAGGGTTAAAAGGAAACCCTATCGAGGCTATGGACGCCTGCTGGCAATAGTGGCTCTGCCTGTGGTATGGAAGTTACCTTAAACACCAAGTTTTTGTGTATCTCTAGATTTCCTTCACTCAATAATGAGGCTATCATTTCGGTTGTATTCAATGACACAGAAAAGTAACAACATTGTGATATGTGGGATATTATTTAACTGAAAAAATTTAATTTATTCGGCGCATGTATCCTTAAAGCATTCTTTTTGAGTATCGGTATTTTCAATTCCACAAAAGTGGATTAACATTTAATGATTACCGTTAAATATGTTTTTTGAAAATAAATCATTAATCTCCATTGGAGGCCACCGTACAATCAATATTTCTCACCATCAATACCTACAATCATTACTCTTCCCTACGCTGATGGTCGAGGTCGACATTTCTATTAATGAGGGGAGTGGATGCTCAAAATTCTTCTCGATACAAAGAGTAATGATTTTAATAAATACCTTCATTTGTATACATTTGTTGTATTTTCTATTCTCGGTAATTTTTCCTCCAAACTGGTCTAACCACATCTGCTACCAGGAAGGATAGTTGTCCATATTTTCTCACAAAATGGGTGGCAGAGGTGTGCGCAGGGAACCAAATTTACTAAATATTACATAGCAATCAAGAGACATCCTACACCAGCTGGGGTGGATGAAGTACTTCAATCGGCTACAAGGATATGACACAAATGTCACTCTTGAATTCTTTCAGAATCTGCAGGGGGGAAACTCTATGGTGCGGGGCATACAAATCTCAGTCACCCCAGAAATCTTAGCATAGGTCATAGGCCTCCCTAACACGGGCATTTAGTGGACAAGAAGATACACATCATTTAAGGAACTTGTGGAAACTTTCATAGAAACTCGGGAAGAATTGGATAAGAAAGGAAAGGGACTCAATCCCAGTACCCTTAAAGAACCATGGAAGGAACTTGCATGGATAATTCAATGGTACATCACTTGTGATGGATGATATGACGTAATTCGACCTCACCACCTCAAATTTTTGGAAGCTTTAAAACAACGGTTAGTACTTAATCTACCTTTCTTTCTGAATTCCATATTACATGAGGTTTCCCTAAGAACAAAAAAATCCAAGGACCCTGTTATTGTTATCAGCCACCACAGATTAGTTAAACTGATAAAAGATAAAGCACTGAGTCAAAATCAATTGACCTGGGATAACCTGATTGAGTCCAATAGACCTCCACAACTAGAGTAGCCTGAATTATTCCATGAAGAACCACCACATGAAATCGAAGATAGATAGGTAGAGGAGACTACTACCCAAAGAGAAATCCCATCTCCTCAAACTGAAGATGAGGTAGACCATGCCCAAATCACAGAGACCCAGACCTCACAAACATAGGAATTAACGAAAAATAGGAAGAGAGCAACAACTTCCCCTACAACCATCATTCAGACAATGAGAAGAAGTAGACGAATCCAGGAAACAACTTAAGCAATTCAGGATACAAAAAAATAGCCTGAAGAACTTCAGAATTCTACAGAACAGTCTCCATGCTAGAATGCTCAAGGAATTAAGCAAGAAGAATAGACCTCACAAAGGAATGATTAGGAAGACACCCAACTGACATTAGAGCATCTGATAGAACAATTTATGAAGAGCTATGAGGTAGAAATAGCCCAGGTTTTGGGAATCTTGGGAACTACAATTGACAGAGGCGCAAATAATCCAGAAAAATGCCCAAAACAAGCCTCCTCTTCAAAACCATTTGAAGCTTTTCCTGATATTGAAATGTCTTTTCCTGAGGATATAGCACAGGAAGAACCTCATTTTGAAACAAGAAGCCCTCTTGGATAGACAGAACATTTGGAAGGAACAGAGGAACAACCATCTGTTGGCCAGAATGAAGAAGGCCTCGAGACCTCTCATAAACAAAAATCAGCCAAGAGCCATAAGAAAATTAGAAAGTTAAAAAAAGAAAATAAACTATTGAAGAAAAAGGCTAAGAAGGCTGAAGTATTAAAGCAGAAGGTAGTTAAACTCAAGGAAATTATTAAGGAATTGAGGAAAGAGTTAGAACAGGCAGATAAGGCCCACAGAAGAAAGAAGAACAAAAGGGATAGAGTACAAGAAAGAAACCATCTTCCTAAAGAAGCAGCCAGTACAAATTCTGTAGGGATACAGACAGACCCTGAAGAAATAGTAGCTCAGAATGAGGAGGCACCTCCTTTAGAAACATAGAAAAATATGACAGCTACATAAGCAATTGATGATGAGGTGCAGACAGGCACCCCGATAGTAGAGGAAATAGCTCAACTCCTTGAGAAGAATGCTACCATCAGGAGATTGGAGGAAGAATTGATGTAGTCTCAACAAATCCTGGTTCAAAATAGAAATTAGTTACTGACTATAGAAGAACACCAAGCACTCCAGTACTAGAAACAAAGTGTTATTGTGGACAGGTTGGAAGCAGAGCTTACATAGGTCCAACAAGCATTAACTCAATCCAGGGAAGAGATGGGCGCTATGGAAGAATACCAAGCATCCCAATCTCAAGCACAGGGTTTCACTATCGATAGACTAAAGGCAGAGCTGGGACAAACCCAACAAGCATTGGCTCAACACCAAGATGAAATGGTAACTAGGACTGAATATCAAAATATTGTTAAAGAATTGAAGGACATGACAAGAACAAAGGGTGAGACCTATGTTGCGCTCACCAGAGCCCAAGGGAAGATAAAAAAGGTGCAAACCCAATTAGAAAAAGATTTGGAGCAAATCAAATAAATCTGTGATGTCTACTTTGATGTCATTAATTGCAAAGCCCCTGCCACCAATTACACTTTATTCTTGTTGGAATGATGTTTGTTATTAAGAGTGAAGGCCATCAGAGCGGGAAAACCTATCTCTTTTTCCACTGTACCTAAGTTCATTTCATGCTTCAGAGAGAAGGATGAAAANGGTTAGTACTTAATCTACCTTTCTTTCTGAATTCCATATTACATGAGGTTTCCCTAAGAACACAAAAATCCAAGGACCCTGTTATTGTTATCAGCCACCACAGATTAGTTAAACTGATAAAATATAAAGCACTGAGTCAAAATCAATTGACCTGGTATAACCTGATTGAGGCCAATAGACCTCCACAACTAGAGTAGCCTGAATTATTCCATGAAGAACCACCACATGAAATCGAAGATAGATAGGTAGAGGAGACTACTACCCAAAGAGAAATCCCATCTCCTCAAACTGAAGATGAGGTATACCATGCCCAAATCACAGAGACCCAAACCTCACAAACATAGGAATTAACGAAAAAGAGGAAGAGAGAAACAACTTCCCGTACAACCATCATTCAGACAATGAGAAGAAGTAGACGAATCCAGGAAACAACTTAAGCAATTCAGGATACAAAAAATAGCCTGAAGAACTTCAGAATTCTACAGAACAGTCTCCATGCTAGAATGCTCAAGGAATTAAGAAAGAAGAATAGACCTCACAAAGGAATGATTAGGAAGACACCCAACTGACATTAGAGCATCTGATAGAACAATTTATGAAGAGCTATGAGGTAGAAATAGCCCAGGTTTTGGGAATCTTGGGAACTGCAATTGACAGAGGCGCAAATAATCCAGAAAAATGCCCAAAACAAGCCTCCTCTTCAAAACCATTTGAAGCTTTTCCTGATATTGAAATGTCTTTTCCTGAGGATATAGCACAGAAAGAACCTCATTTTGAAACAAGAAGCCCTCTTGGATAGACAGAACATTTGGAAGGAACAAAGGAACAACCATCTGTTGGCCAGAATGAAGAAGGCCTCGAGACCTCTCATAAACAAAAATCAGCCAAGAGCCATAAGAAAATTAGAAAGTTAAAAAAAGAAAATAAACTATTGAAGAAAAAGGTTAAGAAGGATGAAGTATTAAAGCAGAAGGTAGTTAAACTCAAGGAAATTATTAAGGAATTGAGGAAACAGTTAGAACAGGCAGATAAGGCCCACAGAAGAAAGAAGAACAAAAGGGCTAGAGTACAAGAAAGAAACCATCTTCCTAAAGAAGCAGCCAATACAAATTCTGTAGGGATACAGACAGACCCTAAAGAAATAGTAGCTCAGAATGAGGAGGCACCTCCTTTAGAAACATAGAAAAATATGACAGCTACATAAGCAATTGATGCTGAGGTGCAGACAGGCACCTCGATAGTAGAGGAAATAGCTCAACTCCTTGAGAAGAATGCTACCATCAGGAGATTGGAGGAAGAATTGATGTAGTCTCAACAAATCCTGGTTCAAAATAGAAATTAGTTACTGACTATGGAAGAACACCAAGCACTCCAGTACTAGAAACAAAGTGTTATTGTGGACAGGTTGGAAGCAGAGCTTACACAGGTCCAACAAGCATTAACTCAATCCGGGGAAGAGATGGGCGCTATGGAAGAATACCAAGCATCCCAATCTCAAGCACAGGGTTTCACTATCGATAGACTAAAGGCAGAGCTGGGACAAGCCCAACAAGCATTGGCTCAACACCAAGATGAAATGGTAACTAGGACTGAATATCAAAATATTGTTAAAGAATTGAAGGACATGACAAGAACAAAGGGTGAGACCTATGTTGCGCTCACCAGAGCCCAAGGGAAGATAAAAAAGGTGCAAACCCAATTAGAAAAAGCTTTGGAGCAAATCAAATAAATCTGTGATGTCTACTTTGATGTCATTAATTGCAAAGCCCCTGCCACCAATTACACTTTATTCTTGTTGGAATGATGTTTTTTATTAAGAGTGAAGGCCATCAGAGCGAGAAAACCTATCTCTTTTTCCACTGTACCTAAGTTCATTTCATGCTTCAGAGAGAAGGATGAAAAGGTACAATACTTTTTGTGTGAATTGTACTTTCATAATTTCATTCTAGAAAAAAAAAAGGGAAGATAACCCTGGCCCATTCATAGGTGATATACAGTTTCAAGCATTTATGTCATTTACTTAGAATCAAGTCATATGGGGTAAATCTCATAAAACCTTCCTAAAAAGGGAAGCTGGGCTAGATCTCTGGGTTAGGGGGGAACCTCCAAAGTCCTTTCCATCCATTATGCGACATAAAACCTTTATGAAAAGAAAAGAGGTCATAGACTCCTTGGCCCCCATCCATCTACAGTTCATACGTTCAGGTATCACTCTCTTTAGGGAGCTTAAGGAGGAAGCTCTTGCTGCCTCTAAACTGAGATGGGATGCCTCCTCTAGTGAAGTAAAGAGTAGGGAACCCTTTGGGTATAGGAATTTCTTTGCACCTACCTTCAGAATAGAGAGGTATCTAGATTTCTCCAAGAAGAAGGGCTTGCTTGGATTGGGTGCAGATATAATCCCCCTATCATCTGGTTCCCTCCAGAAAGTTACCAAAAGGATTATCAAATTAACAAGAAGAGGGAGGATGCTGCTTTTGGAGAACTCAAAAGAAGTAATGGGTTCAGAAGGCCTGGCAAACCAAATTTTCCAACTTACAACATTACTGCTTTACATGTAAAATCTCATCTTGCATGAGGACATGCAAGAAGGTAAGATGGGGGGTATGTTAGGTTATGAAAAAGGTATAACTATCTTCCTTTTTCCCACATTTCATGATATCATCTTGCTTGAATTTTCGGTTATTTAGAAGAAAATAGAATAGAAAATGAATAATATACTCTTTAGCGTTGTTGTTGTAGATTACATTGCATAGATCCTAAATATGATTAGAATTGTCTAGTTTTATTGCAGGATTGGTTAAATATTGTCAAACCTAAGATAGCAAGGGGAATATTGAAGATGCGCAAGCTATTGGAGGTTGAAGACTTTATGGCACAAGGCAGTTTTAAAGATAATTGAGATGCTTATTGTAATAGTAAAGCAATCCTGAGGATATCTTGATCCTCAGGATAGCTTAATTTACCCAGATTATTGTAATATATAAAGGGTAAATATATCTTGAAAAGAGGTAGAAGAATTGCAGTCAAAAATTGAGAACATAGAATTGCTATGCGTTAGTAGTTTTTGTAAAATGTTGTACCAGCTATGAAATCAATAGAAGCTTCGAGCGGTTTAACCATTTTTATATACTGAGTTTCAAATAGCAGTACTTCTAAGGATCGAGGGCCCAGTCTAAAGGAGCTACTGTTCGACCTGTAATTGTATCAGTTCAAATTCTGTTTTGTGATTTGATTCTCTTTTATAGTAGTTAAACGAACACATAAGTGTGTTGATGATTTCATGTCAATTGCAAGAAATAGATATTCCCTGAAGCATTAAATGATTGTTGTTCCAATTCCTATTACTGATATTTGATGCGTGACGGTTTCTCAAAAGTTCACATTTGTTGTTCCTTTCATTTAGTTCACATTTGTTGTTCCTTTCACTTAGTTTACATTTGTCATTCCTTTTACTTAGTTTACATTTGCTATTCCTTTTCGTTAGAATATAGTTGTTGTTACTTTCAATAGAAATACGATTGTTGTCTCTTTTCAGTTAGATTATAGTCTCTGTTCCTTTCCATAGATAGTGTAATTCACCTTTTTATTCAGTAATTTGATTCATAATGATAGTCATTTTTGCAAGTCTTTATCTAGATTCAATTACTTCTCTTAAAATGAATTCAATAGATTAACTAGTTCCTTTCCTTTTGCACAGCTTTAGATTTCAATTCTTAGAATCTTTACTGAATGTTTGAGGAACTTGATTGTTGATAAAATCAGATTTGCTTTCACTACATGATTTTAGCCTCTATGAGCTATCTGCATAGACTTTGCCGATATTCTTTGAGATAAAGATGAATCCTCGGGTTGATAAATTAATGTTAAACTAAGGTTGTTTTTAGACAGCTTTAGAGCCCAACATGTTGTACTGAGGTACCTGATTATACTGCGTATGATTATACTATGGTTGTGAAATATTGTACTACGGTTTCAAAGTGTTATATTGTTGTTGCAAAGTGTTATGCTGCTGCTACGTAGTGTTATATGGGGCTGGTACTTGGTTAAACTATGGTGAAATTTTCCCTGCCATCATTTCTTCCTGCACCTTATAGGTGTCTGTTGTTCTTTCCCTCATCAGATCCGTTATCTTGCAATATTTGTCATCATGGCCCACTGATTTTTAAAAGTTGAAATATGAACTCTTAGGCATTGTCTGGTATTTCAACATCATTGGAAAATGATATGGATCACGCTCCTGTGTCTTATAGATCTCTCACCATATTCCTCCTGATGGCGAGGGGTTTGGAAGTCATGTTGCCATGTACTGCGTGAAAGTTGGGCATTCATTCTTGTGGTGTCCTTCTGTCCTTCTGTCCTTCTTGCTCCATTGTGCTATAAGACTTGGAGGTATCTATTGCAAATTCTGTGATAAAGCTTGTGACAATACTGTCTAGCCAGAAATCCATTGCGCATGTGAATTTGTTGTCTACTTATTGTAATTGCGTGATCTCCATAGGATTCCACTCTAGCTGTCTGATCTGATTTATAGGGTGGTTTTATTTCAACCTTAATAGCCACTCTTGCAGTACATGCGGGAAATCACAAAAAAATACATCATGCAAATCGCTAAATATGTACTTGTCCAAATATTTGCATGGTGTTATTTTAGGGTTTATGTTGTCTTTTTGCACAAACTCCAGCTCCTTTGTCTTTAACCAACTTTCGATCTCCTCCTTCATTGGATTCCATGGTCTTAACATCTCCCTCTATACTGTCATTTTCTGTGCAATTCTTTCGCGGATCCCTCTCACTCAATCCCATGCAATTTCAACCAACAACATAACCATTTGTTGGTTGTTTATTTCCTCTAACTACCATTCTTGGGCTGAACTAGGTTAAGATCTACTATGGTTTCCAACAAAACCCCCTAAAACTATCGGCCCTCCTGGTAAACCAGAAGGAAACACAATGCATAGAATGCACTGTGCAGTCTCACCCAAGATAGTTCTTATAGGTGGTTGCAATGCTTAGG
>JASDQU010739186.1:558623-570040 GCA_032191745.1 Picea mariana | reverse complement strand
GAGGGAGACATTATGCATCATGCCAAGCTTGTCTTTGAAGTATACAAACTTCACCCTAGACTCATGACACTTGTCTGTCAGTCTTGGGAGACGTCTCTCTACCACCTGAAATAGGGAGAAACTCCTTTTCCAGCTCTCCCTCTGAGCCAATTAACTCTCTCTAAGATCAAGCTCACTCTGGGTCCGCATGTAATAGCATATAGCATCTTGAGTCTTTATCATTCCTTGTCAAATCACCATGACTAGGACAAAGACCACACCATGATATTTCACCACAGGTACACACCTATGAGTGAATGTTGCCATGATGCTAACTGACACGTGGAAAGCACTTCAAGCACCTCGATTCCATATTATTCCTTGTCATGATCAAGGAAGGACTACATGTAGGCCCATTTACCACAAGTGCACCTTTATGATAAATGTATCCCATCTCCCTTGGTTTGCAGCCCAATCTAGGAGACGGTCAGCCCAATGTTGAAACATCAATACTCCCTCATAGTTAGGGAGGTATCTTTCCATAGTAGTACACAACTACTATCCAGAGACACACAGTCTCCGCCAATGGTACACAACCACCATAGTAGCAAAAGGTTTGTCACACATGGCACTCCCATGTGGACTTCTAGAGGCTACTCCCTCTAGAAACACTTAGGGTCAACTGCCCATAGTGTGTGACGTCAAGGGTCAACTCCCTTGACATGTCCTCATGTGCTCTCCACATGGGACATTCGACTACAAGCCTAAATGCACTTATCCCTTCTCGAATAAGTGTCCTCATAGATCAACTCAACTCAATTCACAGAGGAGTACGATCTAGAGAAAGTTTGTCACACGTGGCACTCCCATGTGGACTTCTAGAGGCTACACCCTCTAGAAACACTAGGGTCAACTCCCATAGTGTGTGATGTCAAGGGTCAACTCCCTTGACATGTCCTCATGTGCTCTCCACGTGGGACGTTGGGCTATAATCCCAAACAAACTTATCCCTTCTCGGATAAGTGTCATCACAAATCAACTCAACTCAGTCACAGAGGAGTGTGATCTGGAGAATGTCTCGGGAAGCTGCAAACATCAACGAGGGAGGCATTCTCTGCCACACCAAGTCTATCACAGAAGTACTTGAACTTCGTCCTGGTTTGGTAAGAATATCAACAACCTGCTCATCTGTAGGAAGGTACAGCACCAATACTTCCTCTGCACCATGTCTCAGATGTAATGGTACTTGATCTCAATGTGGTTCGATTTGTCATGAAACACTAGATTATCTTAGATCTTCACACAACTCTGGTTACCATAATGAATAATGGTGGAATCCAGCACATGTTCGGATAAATCTGCAAGGAGCTTGTGAAGCCACACTGCTTCACAGAATGACATACTTAATGCAATGTACTCTGCTTCTGTTGTGCTCAAAGCCACAGAAGTCTGTTTCCTGCAACACCAAAAAACCATGGAAGATCCCAAAGTGAAGCAACACCCAAAGGTGCTCTTTATGTCCACTGCGCTCCTTGCCCAATTAGAGTCAATATATTCCTGCCATATCATATCAATACTGGAAGTATATCTCAGACCATGTCTAACTGTGCCTCGCAGGTATCTCAACACATGCTTCGCAGCAATCCAGTGTGTCTATCTCCGCTGACTCATAAAATAGCAAAGTGCACTCACTGCATAGCAAATATTTGGTCTGGTGTTAACCAGATACATCAATTATCTAATCAGTTGTCTATTTGGGTACATGAATGTATATTGGACTCCCAAATATCCTGAAGTGTCCAACCTCAGGCTTCACTTCGGTGAAGGCCTTCTCGGGCATCATGTTCCTCAAAGTCTTATGAGGACTTTTGTTCTGAACATACACTGCAGTCATGGATTCCTTTGCCCAGAGAAACACAGGTAAATGTTGATCATGCTAAGTCATCTTTGGACCATACTTGACATATCGAGGTTCCCTCATGAAACTAATGTCTAAGACATATCGAGGTTCCCTCATAGAACCAATGTCTCACAAAACATATCGATGTTTCCTCGTGAAACCAATGTCTTGGTTCCTTCATCTAACCATCTGAGGCATGTCAGGATGAAGTCCACATTCCCTCCTACTAGTCCATACAGGACCCTCCAGGGAGAATGTCTCATGATGCTACCTCAAACATCAACACTCCCTTTAAGGGAGATATCTTTCACGATGTCTTATTCTAGTAGTCCACTGACTACTCTGCAATCAACTAGTATCACATAGCTACTATCATGCCATTGGTAGCTCAAATCATCGATCGAATTCTCCATGACTATGTTGCAATCAAATAGTAGCGCACAACTTCTTCCAAGCAGTCTGGTAGTCTCCATGGAAATAAGCTAGTAGCACACAGCTACTACAATGGCATCCAATAGAAAATGACTATGCCAAGCCATAATAGTACACAACTACTATCCGGTGATACACAATCACCGCTAGTGGTACACAACCACTGCTAGTAGCACACAGCTACCATCCATCTTTATTGGAAGTTCTCAACAAGCGGCTTACTCAATCAATCAATGATATTTCCTTAGCCAAGGTTCAAATACCAAAAACTGGTCTTTCGCTACTATACCACATGTGGGCTATCTGTTTTTGTAATGCTTTACATATACTTTCGTGCTTCAATCCAATTCACAATGTTTGTTGAATAGAAATGCATTAATGGATTAAARAATACAGACACATCGAGATAGGTAGCCTTCAAAGCCAAGTTCTCCCTTTTATTAGCGGACATCAAACCTGAATTATATATTCTCATGAGGCTTACAGTCCCGACGCATTCTCATAGATTACCAATCGAAGTGTCTCGACGTATTCCGCAACACAATCGATATTCCTGGAGAATATTTGAAATCGAATCAGGCATCCCCCAGAACTTTTGTGTTGTTCTTGGCGAGATCATGAATTTTCTTCAAATTTGCGCCTTTTAAAATTGGTGCACACGTTCTCATGTTCAGGCCAACAACTATGGCCCGATATCACACAATCAATCTAACTCAGCTCTCATGCAGATCAAGCCTTTCTCCCAATGCGCCTTCTTCATCCCGGAATGTATGAGAGGGGTTCTCTCTAGAACCTACTCTGCCCTCTGAGATTGTTGGGCGACTCGAAGGGCATTATCAATAATCGGTCACTGCGACCTCATCTCAACCTCTCTCTCTTTTTATTCCATGTCATAGCTTACTTAGCCACGTTGTTCTTCTTCACAGCAACACGCTGCTACACTACTAAACACATATGCAACAACATATCTCTTTACTTTCTCTATTCCTACGCATAATCCTAAGCAGGACTAAATCTCCATATCCTTATCTTGTTGGGCTCTCTCGTGAGGGAGCCACACCCAATCAACCCGCTCTGATACCATGTTGTTTTTCTTCATATGAGATATAATCAATATATTATTACAATGATGAGTGTTCCATATATAGGGAACATATGGTAACCATCCATGAAAGGATGTGTCCCTTGAATAATCAATGACTATTTATTATTATCATTTACTTCTTATATATGATATTTAATAATCAATAATTATATTATTAATTATTATCCTAAGAGAATGTTTTCCCGTTGTTGTCCAAACATCAACACCTTAGTGTTGGTTTCTTCTTCTCTCTATTGCAGAATTTGGGTTTGTGTTGGTTCCATTCGATTCTCTCACTATTTCTTGCAAATCTCAATTCCTATTTGTACTATTTATTTCAGTGATTCTTATTATTCTTATCAGAGTGACTAGCGTATGGGCAACATAAAGTGTTGCATTCTCTTGTTCATGGGTTTCTTACTCTTTCTAATGCACTTGTACTTGGGTTATTTCTCTCACTAGAATTGTGCCCGTCTTGGCTGATTTTTGTCTTCA
The DNA here is from genome assembly GCA_032191745.1 of Picea mariana. NCBI lineage: Eukaryota > Viridiplantae > Streptophyta > Pinopsida > Pinales > Pinaceae > Picea > Picea mariana. The sequence continues at coordinate 566,150 of JASDQU010739186.1, read as the reverse complement.
AGAGTCGGTTGCTCTAGTGCTAAATTATTTCCTCTTTATTGTGGAATTAAGGTTTGTGTTCATTCCATTTGATTCTCTATATTTCTTGTGAACCTCAACAACCATAACCAACAAAATATCTACTCCACCCAACACAAAATTTTGTATAGTATACTAATTAAAAATATAGAGACAAAACTTAAAACATGTTAAACAGTGTAATATTTATTTAATCTAAGGACAATAATAAATGTGACGTATCTAAGAGTAATGATAAAATGAGTAACAAGCCATATGTAATAATGAGGTATGTCATTTAATCTAATTTTATATTAAAGAGAATAGTTGAGCAGTTATACAACACCCTCTGCTATCTTTCGGTTTACTCCAAAGGTGCTTACCCCCTTCTTGGGGATGCTTCATGTGATGTGGAGTACATGGTCTTCCAATTACCTTGGTTGTACCATGATGTACATACACATTGGAGATAGCTTGCTCATGGATTGCCATGCCTTGACTTGATGCTTATGTGGCACACTTCCTTAGGAGGTTGGGGACCTATGTAGCTTGGTAGCTTCATGAGGTGCATATGGAGGTTGCTTGCTTGCTTGGGAGAACAAATAAACTTGGAGGAGTATTGGGCATCTTCAAGGAGGCTGTTGAGCTCTAGATGGTAGGGAGTGTTGTTTTTCTTCATATGAGATGTAATCGATATTATATTACAATGATGAGTGTTCCATATATAGGGAACATATGGTGGCCATCCATGAAAGGATGCGTCCCTTGAATAAAAAATAACTATTTATTACTATCATTTACTTATTATATGATATTTAATAATCAATAATTATTATTCTAAGAGATTGTCTTCCCGATGTTGTGCAAACATCAACACTCCCTCTCAACAAGGGAGACATTATGCATCATGCCAAGCTTGTCTTTGAAGTATATAAATTTCACCCTAGACTCATGACACTTGTCTGTCAGCCTTTGGAGACGTGTGTCTCCCACCTGAACCGAGGTGAAACTCCTTCTGCGGCTCTCCCTCTGAGCCAATTAACTCTCTCTAAGATCAGGCTCACTTTGGGTCCACATGCAATAGCATATAGCATCTTGAGTCTTTATCATTCCTTGTCAAATCACCATGACTAGGACAAAGACCACACCAAGATCTTTCACCACAAGTACACACCTGTGAGTGAATGTCGGCTTGATGCTAACTGACACATGGAAAGCANTATTACTATCATTTACTTATTATATAATATTTAATAATCAATAATTATTAATAATTATTATTCTAAGAGATTGTCTTCCCGATGTTGTCCAAACATCAACACTCCCTCTCAACAAGGGAGACATTATGCATCATGCCAAGCTTGTCTTTGAAGTATATAAATTTCACCCTAGACTCATGACACTTGTCTGTCAGCCTTTGGAGACGTGTGTCTCCCACCTAAACCGAGGTGAAACTCCTTCTGCGGCTCTCCCTCTGAGCCAATTAACTCTCTATAAGATCAGGCTCACTTTGGGTCCACATGCAATAGCATATAGCATCTTGAGTCTTTATCATTCCTTGTCAAATCACCATGACTAGGACAAAGACCACACCAAGATCTTTCACCACAAGTACACACCTATGAGTGAATGTCGGCTTGATGCTAACTGACACGTGGAAAGCACTTCAAGCACCTCGAGTCCATATTATTCCTTATCATGATCAAGGAAGGACTACGTCTAGGACCATTTACCACAAGTGCACCTTCATGATAAATGTATCCTATCTCCCTTGGTCTACAGCCCAATCTAGGAGAAGGTCCGCCTGATGTTGAAACATCAACACTCTCTCTTATCTAGGGAGGTATCTTTCCATAGTAGTACACAACTACTGTCCAGAGACACGCAGTCTCCACCAGTGGTACACAACCACCATAGTAGCAAAAGGTTTGTCATGCAAGGCACTCCCATGTGGACTTCTAGAGGCTACTCCCTCTCGGAACACTTATGGTCAACTCCCCATAGTGTGTGACGTCAAGTTCAACTCCCTCGACATGTCCTCATGTGCTCTCCACAAGGGACGTCAGGCTATAAGCCCAAACGCACTTATCCCTTCTCAGATAAGTGTCCCACTTATCCCTTCTCGAATAAGTATCCTCACAAATCAACTCAACTCAATTCATAGAGGAGTATGATCTGGAGAATGTTTGTCACACATGGCACTCCCATGTGGACTTCTAGAGGCTACTCTCTCTAGAAACACTAAGGTCAACTCCCTTGACATGTCCTCATGTGCTCTCCACAAGGGACGTTGGGCTATAAGCCCAAACGCACTTATCCCTTCTCGAATAAGTGTCATCATAGATCAACTCAACTCAGTCACAGAGGAGTATGATCTGAGAATGTCTTAAGAAGCTACAAACATCAACACTCCCTCTCAACGAGGGAGGCATTCTCTGCCATGCCAAGTCTGTCATAGAAGTACTTGAATTTCGTCCTAGTTTGGTAAGAACATGAGCAACCTTCTCATCTGTAGGAAGGTACTGCACCAGCACTTCCTTCCTCTGCACCATGTCTTGGATGTAATGGTACTTGATCTCAATGTGGTTCGATTTTTCATGAAACACTAGATTCTTATGAGATATTCACACAACTTTGGTTACCATAATGAATAATGGTGGAATCAAGCACATGTTCAGATAAATCTACAAGAAGCTTGGAATCAACACTGCTTCACRGACTGACATATACTTAATGCAATGTACTATGCTTTAGCTATGCTCAAAGCCACAGAAGTATGTTTCCTGCTACACCAGGAAACCATGGAAGATCCCACAGTGAAGCAACACCYGAAGGTGCTTTTTCTGTCAACTGCACTCCCTGCCCAATCATAGTCAATATATCCCTGCCATATCATATCAATACTGGAAGTATATCTCAGACCATGTCCAACTGTGCCTCGCAGGTATCTCAACACATGCTTTGGAGCAATCCAGTGTGTCTATCTTGGCTGACTCATAAACTGGCTAAGTGCACTCACTGCATAGAAAATATTTGGTCTAGTGTTAACCAGATACATCAATGATCCAATCAACTATTTGTACAGGGTCAGATCAATCTTGTCGAAATCAAAAGAAGACACACTTAGTTTCTTCAAATTCATCACCATTGGTGTAGTCATTGGCTTACAGTTCAACATCCCAAACTTCTTCAATATCTCAATTGTGTACTTCCCCTGACTCAAGAAGATCTCGTTAGTTCTCTGCCACACCTCTAGTCCCAATAAATAGTGCATCATACCAAGGTCCTTCATGTTGATGAATGCAACTATGGAAGACATCCTCCAGCTTACAAACCTGTGAGATGTGGAACATAGCATCTATGTGAGTCTTTCTCTCAACTTCCAAACCTGAGAGAAAACCCCTAAAAAGGGTTCGTGGTTCCATCCTGGGACAGATCTAGGAACGATCTATTGAGTGAGAAGAACTCCAGATGATTATCCAGTGGAAAAGCGATCTGTTGAGTTAGGACGTGCCTATGGCTAAGCACAAGGTAAACGTGAGAAATCCCAAAAGTGTTGGGCACATCGTCATGTGAACAGAAATGAAGTTGATGTGATAGCCTCCTCTGAGCACTAGAGTTGACGAGATGACTCCAGATGATTCTCCTATCAGTGGCAGTGGGAAAGCAGATTTGTAGAGTGGACGTGCCCGTGGACGAGCACAGGTGAATGTGTGAAGACCTGGTTCATCTGTGTAATGCAGTGAATCAAATCTATGACATCCCTATGGATGTGCCCCTAGTGGATGAGCATTAGTGGGTGTATCAGATCCTTTGCTATATATATTGTTCAAGAGTCAAACCTACCTGTAACCTTAATTGTTATGTAAAGGGTATAGGTCAGCCCCACCTTAATGTGATTAATAATAAATGTAAAAGATAATTAATATTAATATTAATATTAATTATAATAAATAATAAATATAATAATAAGAATATTTGACTTAGAGATGTCAGCCCTGTTGTGCCAATAGATGCCCTTGTTAATTGGTCAAAGTCTAATATAAGTAGAAGATGATTCTCCATTGTAGAATCATATCCTTCTTGTGTGTTTTGGAAATTTCATCAAGTACTTCTCTTTGGCAGAGGTGCACACCTCTATTGGGCGCTAGTCTTCTAGGGCTTAAGCACCCTCTTGTGTGCTACGTCATTCTTGGTGGTGAAAGGTCTTTCTCTTGAAGAATATAGCAAAGGATTTGGCTGGGTTTTCTTCCCTTGTTGAGAAGGGTTTCCCAGGATATATCTTGTGTACTTGTGCATGGTGTTTCTTCTTGTGATCTTGGTCGCTGCAACATTCTAGTTTATGGTTAAGACATGATGAAACTGAAATGAACTACATGCTTAACCTAATGCTTATGAAAAATCATCATGGTATCAGAGCATAGGTCTTGAATAACCCATTGCACAAGCATCTTTCACAAAAAAAAGGAAAAACGTCACTATTGTCGTACAAGAAAATTAGGGCCTTTTATTGAAGAGGAATTTTAGCCCAAAAGCCATCTAGAAAAGTGCGCCCTTCCTCAAGGAACTCTTTGGCACATTCAGCGCAACTTTTCAGTGGATATATCTCCCGGAAAGTGAAACCCTAGTTTTCACCAGTACCAGAAGTACCAGAAAACCAAAAGCACCAGTCCAGAAATCCGCTAGTCAAGTTTGAGTGGGCAAAATTTGGATTTTCAGAAATCTGACTGTACCAACATACTTGCCTCAGCACACTGCATCTGGGCCCTAGATAAGAATTTCAAAATTTGAAGTTTGAAAAATTAGGGTTTCCTCATAAAACCCTATGTTGCAAAATAAGTTGCAGTTGCAGTTGCAGTATCAATTGAAGTATCAGCTGTAGTACCAGTTGAAGTCACCCTTGAAGTCCTTAAGAGTTGGTAATTATTACCGCTACTACCAGATGGTGTCACTACCGGCAAATGCTATCAGAGGTATGTACTCACATATGTTTAAATGGTTAAGCTTTAAAGGGTATTTGCAGGAGAAGGGATCTCTTGCCATAGATCCAGAAGGATCTCAAGATCCAACACATTCAGAAGAATAATGCAACCCAGGTTTGATTGTTCTGATATACATCTATTTGTTATGACATTATTTTGATCTAGGTTGCATGTTGAAGCTATGACCATCATACTAACCTTTGGTCAAAATTAAAGTCAAGGTATTAGATGGATTAAAGTTGAGATGACAGAGTTTATTCTCTAACCCAATCTTCTGTCAAGATAGCATATTGTCCTAGTACAAAAGACAAGTTGAAGAAAGCACTTGTCATCTTGAGTGAAGGAGACTTGGAAGAAAAGCAACACACACTCATTCTTGAGGACAAGACTCCAAGTTCCAGGTTTGAATAATTAAGCTGATAAGATTCAAAATTACACATGACAAATTTGATTACTACCCCTTTACAAGTAAACACTATAGTTGAGGTAGCAGTCTTTGTAAAGTATTATACTTGGTAGCATGTGAGCATTTTGAGATAAATGCTTAATGTAACAGATACAACTAACATCTCCTCTAAGAGAAACTTCTTGTGTTGATCCCAGGTTACCATGGAGGAATGATTGATCACAACACTAGAAGAGTGTTGACCTCATTTTGTATTGTATTTCTTACTTTTGAGCTTTGCTTTAGACAAGTCACAAGTGATAGCTCTAAAGGAGCTAATGTGATGATTATTCGTGTTTTTGTTTTATCTACTATTATCAAAAGAGTATTATTCTTGCTTCTTGTTTTGTTGGCCTTGTCCAGGTCACAGGTGATAACCTTGAGGAAGCCATAGTGAAGGTTGCAGAAGGCAACATATTAGATGAGATATGAAGCAGACTATGTACATGACCATATACATTCATGTACCCAAAGAGAAGAAGTCCAAGCTAGATCCTTTAGGAAGAAAGGATACAATGAATCTTCAAAGACATCTCTAGTAAGAGACAGATTGAGACAAGCAGAGATGTTGTCCTTGAAGAAGAGATAGTTTTTTCAAAGAACCAGAGAATCTCAGATGGAGAGTGACAGTGAGACAATACCTTCTCCCCCTTCAACAATTCAGAGGGAGACAGACATTACTCCAGGTTATCCAGGATCTCCAGTTGATATGTTCAGAGATATTGCAGTAAGGCATAAAATGCCTACCTAGACTCACTCTACAAGAGGCAGAGAAACATTCAAACCTCTCAAGGCACTTTCCGAGAAAGCAAAAGAGATTTTTGAGCTATCCTTCAATCATGAGCCACTTCATTAATACTGAGACAGCTTGTCTTAGAAAAGCAACAAGAGAACCAGTATAGCAAGATGCCATAACAGAAGAATACCAGTATATCTTAAAGAATGATGCATAAAGATATTATTCAGGGATCAGAAAGGAAAATCAGTAAGAAGATCTATATGATCAAGCATGCAGCTAATGAAAGTGTCAAGAAATACAAGCCAGAGGTTTCTCACAAACAGAGGGAGTTGTCTATAATAAGACACTTGATCCAATGAACCTGATACACTTCCTCCGTACTACCACCCACGAGCTGGAAGCTATATCAGATAGACAGATTCTTGATGAGTTTGGATTTCATCAAAAGTGTTGCTAATACGAAACTATATTATTACAGTGTTGGTAACGAGACCTGACCTTGATAACTTATTCAAAAAACCTTGTTGTTGGATACAAGTAATCCTTGACTTCTAAATTCAAGATGAAGAATCTGAGTATGATGCACTACTTCTTGGGACAAGAAGTATGACAAAGGACCGACGATATTTTCCTGAGTCAAGGAAAATATACAGTAAAATTATTAAAGAAATTCAGATTGAGCAGAAAGTACAGTGGACCGAAAGAACACATCCGGTCAATGTTCTACCATGAAGTATTCATGAAACAGGAAACAAAACTCTGTGGCCTTAAGCAAAAGAGAGGCAGAGTATATAAGTGTGTGAAGCAATATGGCTTCACAAACTTCTAACAGATTTACCATGAGATGGATCCTATGATGATAACCAAGAGCCGTTTGTAAAGCTCCTTGAGAACCCAGTGTTTCCTGATGGTTCGAAACATGATGAGATGAAGTATCCTTATATCAGAAGATATGACGCAAAAGAAAATTGTAGACTTGCAGTACATTCCTACACTTGAGCAAACTGCAGACATTTACACCAAATAAACTTGGTGAAGAACACCTTCCGAGTTAAGAGGGAGTATGGATGACTTTAGCCAAAAACAAAATTCAGAGTACATTTGTATGAGACATGGCTTGATGAAGAATGCCTCCCTAGCTGAGAGGGAGTGTTGATGAATGTAGCTATGGGAGACATCCTCCAGCTTACAAACCTGTGAGATGTGGAACATAGCAGCTATGTGAGTCTTTCTCTTAACTTACAAACCTAAGAGAAAGCCCCTAAAAAGGGTTCGTGGTTCCAGCCTGGGACAGAGCTAGGAACTTAGAGATGACCTCCTCCATAACGTGAGAGAAGAACTCTAGATGATTATCTGGTGGAAAA
>JASDQU010739186.1:482410-492629 GCA_032191745.1 Picea mariana | reverse complement strand
CCCAAAAGTTGCTCATGTGCTCTTCGACACTGATTGCATCAGTACCGGTAAATTTAGGCAACCACTTCTTATACTTGGGTGGCATTTGCCTAGGGTAGCCTGGTATGGCTGACATGTCTAACGGTTTGAAAAGAGTAGACGACCATTGTCTTTCATTGTTGGCTGGGTTCGTTGTAGCGGTCTGAGAGCTAGACATGATTCTTAAAGGAAGGCTCTTCCCGAAAAGTGATTTGACAACATGAGAGTTATTGGGAGGCTTCCTTCTGAAAGACAAAGGAGGATTATTGAACCTCTTTTTAGTTTGTGGAGTCGCCAGATAGTTCACTTGAAACTATCAAAGAAAAGGGGAAAACACCCTAGTGGAGTCGCCAGGTAAAGCTTGTAAGAAAAGGTCTCTGAGGCAAGGCTTACCAAAAAGATTTGTCGTTTGAGGAGAATTGACTCAGTGTTCCCCGGCAACGGCGCCAAAATGTTATCGCACAGTTTGTAGGGAGGACAAAAGCTTGAAGTTTGTAGGTCAAACTGGCATAACAGGAACCTATCCCACCCAATGTCACCACGATGGGGAGGTTCTTTCTCTTTAGGGAGGTTAGGCCCAAGGGAGACGTCCCCGGTAACTTGGAGTTTTGAAGAGGAAAGGAATAGTAGGTCAAAGACAAGTTCTCCCCCTTCACAAGTTACCACCAAAAGATAGTCCCGGCTAAACAACTAATAAAGATGAATAATAACCAAGTAGAGTCCCTGCCCGAGAACAAAACAACAACAAACTAATATATGCAGGTCTTGGTTAGCACTTGATGTATATTAATGACTATCTAATATTTAAATAAGCAATTATGGCAATAAATATCGACGAAGTCAATGTTTATCAATATAGCAATGCAAATAATATCACTTCCTCAATAAATACTGAAATGACATGGCATTCAATGTAACAAATCAACACACCATCTAATAAATGCCTTTAACTACCATTCAATTGCTTATAAAATGAAACGTTGCTGCATCAAGATGAAATAACCAAGGGTGACATCAACATTCTAGGGTTAGCAGGTTAGGGTTAGTGTAGTTAGGGTTTCAGTTTTGAAAGAAGTTTGAGAGTTTTTGGATCAAATCACTTCAACGCTGGAGGCTTAGATCAGTGCCTTAGGGTTTAATGGAGTCAACAAGAAGGATGCAAGAGTTGAAGGAGGATGACTAAAGACTAGAGGGAAGGGTTCTGAAGTGCTGCAATGGCAGGGCTTCAGAGACAAAACCCTAGGGGAGAGAGGCTCACTCCGGTGTTGCTAAAGCAAGGCCTCGTGCTCTCTCCTCCTCCTTTAGATCAAATTGGCAAAACGGCTAGCTAAAGATAAAACAAAGACAACCAAAGAATGAGGGTTTGAAGAGGCAAGGTGTTGCTACAGCAAGGCCTTTTCAGCAAACCCTAGAATGGTACGACCCTGGTGTAGAAGAACTAGGCCAAGGACATCTCACTCTCTTTGGCTTCTGGATAGTACGGCTAGCTCAGGGAGAAGAAAAAATGAGAGTGTAGCTATGGCTAGGCTCTCTCTTCCTTCTTCAATTGCTGAAAATTTCTCTATCAGGGGACATGAGACAAGGACCAATTAAATGTGCTTGTCACCTAGGGTTTTGATTCAACAAATTTATAAGTAATATGCAAGAAATTTAGACTGCAACCATTCAATAAGAAGTTTTGCAGAGAAAACACTTACAATTCATGAAGAAATAACCATTCAAACCCTAGTTGTAACACCCTCATTCAAGAGAAACACCATAAATGCCAAAAAAGTCTTCCTTCAACAAGTGCGCCTCTCTTAAATCAGCCAAAAACCCCAATAGGGCGCTAAAAAAAGACCTCACTAATGAGTGAGTCAATGAATGATGATAAAATGAGGCTAAAACTCCTCAATATATAGTGTATCAATGACCTAATTTACTTTTTTAGGTCATAAAAAGGCCGACAAGGCCAAAATACCAAAATAATGCTGTTTTGCATTAAATGTTCTTTTTAAAACCCTATTTGAGCAAAAGGTGAGATGTCACCCCTTCTAAGGGAGACGTTAGCCCCTTTTAGGGCAAATGCAACAATAAAGAGCAAAATGTTAGCTCTCTTTGGGCCTCTCCATCATGCCACATGTGCCAACTGCCCTGTCAAACTGTTACACGCTCAAGGTGACGTCATGAGCTCCTAGGTGACGTCCTGGGCCATCCAGGGCAAACGTTTCATTGGAAGTGGGTCAATCCCCCTAAGTCGGGCTCTGCCAAAGTGCCTCTGATGAAACATCCTCTTCTTCTCTGGTGCAAAACCCTGATCAACCACCGTCCTGTCTCTGCCCCTTGATGGGGTCTCAACATCCATCTGGTGGGCTCTTCAGCCCCGTGGAGGTCCGAACTGATCATCTTCCCATGTGTACCGGTCCAAATGGTACCTGTCCGTCGGGCATGGTCCTGCACATCAAAAGCTACGCCCTCCATGGGCTCATTAGTCACAGGGATCATAGCAATGTCAATCACATTTCATCCTTAATATTATTAAACATATGCATAAAAACCCTGATATATCTGTCAATAGCTCAAAGACATTACAAAAACCTACAATACAAGATTGGAGAAAAAGACACGACGTCCTATTGGGCTAGTATCCACAAGAAAAGGAAAGTTTCCAGGAGGATTTTATCCAAGCCATGTAAGTGAGGTGATGTGGCTAGGGGATGTCCAGACATGTGGGTGAAGTGAGAGCCAAGGATGCATAATGTTATCTGTGGGTGCCTTTGTAGAAGGCGAGCTGTACCTATCATGGATGCATTTTTTCCAAGCTCGTTCTTGCCTTTATTCTTTTATTTGTTTTTTCTTCTTCCTTTTTTATTCAAGGGCTAACCAGAGGACACTGCCTTGGCATGGTGACCAGAGCTGACAGTGTTACCCACAAGTACTTTCAGAGAGATGAGAAGGCTGGCTCGTGATGAGATCCCCTTTCCCTTGGCCATGCAACCAAAGGTCATTGCCCTGGCGTGGTAACCAGATGGTGGCAATGTCATACTGTTAGGCACCCATGAACCTAATAGGCTGGCTTGTGATGAGACCCCCTATCCTCTTGACCAGGTCTTGTTTGTTATTTTCTGGGTCCCTCTTATTTCTTGTTGAGAGGCCTTTTATTGCCTTCTCGGGGATGCTTGGGCGAAGCATCTCGAGGTTTTATTTCTAGGCTTTTATCTTTTACCAACTGCTTTTACCTTCTGGGCCTTTAGCCCCTTCTTCCCACGAGATAAGGTGCAATCCTACAAACAGGTTAACCCAATGCTCGGACAAGGGGAATGGGATAAATGAGTAGGAGATAAGATGAAACAATGGTGCTATGATGGGAGCGGATGATTGCTTTTCAGAAATCCCCCCAGTGGCAAACCAAGACCTATGGGCACAGGCTTGCTAGGGCACCCTGTCAATCTCCCCAAGCATGGTCAAGTGGGTTAATGTAAGATCCAAGCAGTTGTTAGAGATAAAAGGAATCAGATGCATATATTTAAAGGTTTCAATGATCAAAAGTGACACATACCATGATATCTGGACCAATTACCTCATGGAGCAAGAACCTCTTCTGATACAAGACCAAGCCGATGGTGATGGATGCTGCTGCTGCTGACAGGACAAAGCTGATGGAAGAAGAAAAAAGATGGGCCCTCCAGGGCCATGGTCAGGTCCATCCTGCTCTCGGTACTCCATGTCTAGGACCCGTGGGCCTTGAGACATGATCTCCTAGTTATCCCTAAAAATCGGGGATAATAGTCTGCATGAGTCATAGTTAGGTCAGTTACCTTGGGATTGGTTCACTGGGAGATTTCCTTTCACTGAGGGTTTTTTATCCTTAGGTTATCAATTGGGCTTTTCAGCTTTATTGATTTCCCTCGAGTTTTTCTTTCACACTTGCAATAATTTCTCCAAAGTGGTGAAAGACGTCCCAATGGGCTTATCTTCTGGTAACTATTATTAGGAATCATTGTAAATGACCATGGAAGACATCTTAGAAAGTCTCGCGGAATGCCATCGATTCTAGAGTAGTTTTTTTTAATTAATTAATTTTTAATTAAATTTCCTTAAGTTTGGAGGTTTAATTATTTAATTAATTAATTGTTTTTGAGCAAAAATTGTAAAAACTAGGTCTTTGGATTTTTGATAGCGGTATTTGTGCTCAAAAGAAATGGAATGAGACCCCCTACATCCATGGACCAAGTTTCAGCTCAGTCGGACAACTTTTGCTATGGGTTTGTCCACCCGGAGTGTCAATCAGTCAAAGACAACAATTTTAATTGCTAAAGTCCAAACATAGCAAAAATGTAATGTTGTAATAATGAGTTAAAAGGATGATAGAAGGTGGAAAAAGATAAGAGAGATGACTCCTAGCCTAAACTTACCCATCCCAACCTTTCCTAACCTTTTTCACACACCTCACCCACTCACCCCACTCAAAAAGTGACGCCCCCCCTAGGGGAAGTTACGCCCCCCTTGAGAGTGAGACGTGGCATCTTTTGTTTTTAAGTATTGAGGGCCCCTCCACTTGTGGTTTGCCTTCCCTTACCCCCCATGTCTCCCCTCAACTCACCCCCTATCCATTTCTCTCATTTATTACCTCCCTTTCTTTGCCTTTCCCCCAAGTGGTGCGCCCTCCTTGAGGAGTTACGCCCCCCCCCACTTGGAAAATTCTAAAATAATTTTTAAAAATTATTTAACCCTCTCCACTCACTTGGCACACATCCCCTAGCCTCCCACTACCCTTTTTGCTTGATCCCAACATTGCCACACTCATCTACACCCTAGATCTACTTCTCAAACCCTAGATGGTGTGCCCTATCCTTGGGATCTCCTCTTGTGCTTGGTAGACACTTGGCATTGATCCAAGAGGGGTGAGTTTGCCTCTCCAAGTATAAATAGACCCCTTTCCTCACACTCCCTACTAACCATATCTTGAGCTATTGTTATGCTACTTGATTTTCCATTCTTTCTCTCTCTTCTTGTTCCATCTTCCATTCTTTGGTTCTTAGGGTTTTGGAGCAAGTATTTCTCCAAGATCCATTTTCTTGAGTAATAATAAAGGAGAAACTTTGGAGGATTTTGGGAAGAGCAACAAGTACTTTTGTTCTTGCTACACATGAGGTAACTTTGTTTTGATTTGGTATGATGATGGTATAGGTAGATCTTGGGTAAAGTATTTTATTTGGGTAGATCTAACAAAGAGTATTCTTGTAGATCTATATATGTTGATTAGCTAGATAGGGTGCAAGTATTTCATCTTATTATCTTAATCATCCATATTATCTATTGTATGCATGTCATTGTGTTAGATCTTGCAGGTTTGGCTTCAAGGGTTTCATTGGGAATGTCTCAAGGAAGAGTCTTCCTTTGAGACACACATAAACTCCTCTTTCTCTCTCATTTACTCATTCTCTTTTGCTGCTCATTCCATATATATTTCAGTTAGCATTGACATAGTAGATTGGTCATTTAAATCTAAATTTTTCATCAAATTTTTTTGCGAAAAATTTTTGCCCTAAAAAGCAAAAGTTTTTCTTCACTTGTATTCTTGTGTGTAGCTTTTCCAGCAAGCATAGCTTGCTGGTTTTTGCAGGTTTCAGATCTGGTTGAGGGGGTTTGGCTACCCAAAAACGTCCACACAACACTCTAAGGCCCTCCTACAAGTTGGTAGCTATTTCTCAACCTTTTTCTTCAAGTTTTTGGGCTTTTTGTGCATAGATCTACTTGCTTTTTGCAGATTTTTAGTGGCTCATTGGCTTGGGAGAAGGAGTGGTACGGCCTCCTCCCACGTGCGAGCCTAGGGTAGCTTAGAGCAAGTGCAAATCTCTTCTTTTTTTCAATTTTTAGCATTTGCCTTAAGCTAGGACGTGGGGTTTTGTTGATGTTGGGCATCTTCCAAGCCTAGGACGCGGGGTTAGTAATCTATCTTGTAGAATTGCTTGCTTGCTTCTCTTGTTTGTCTTTCTTGCTTGTCTTTCTCTCTCCTTCCAAGTTTCTTGTAAGTTTAATAATTGCCTACCTTTTGGGAGAGGAATACCCCAAATAGTAAGGCTAGGGTTTTAATATGTGTTGATTGATCTTTTATGCTTAATTGGATTAAAATGTTCTAGATCTAAATCTCACACATACTAATCCTTAGTTTAAGCCCTTAGGGCATAATCAACTTATTTAGATTTACTTGCATGCTTAAGCCATATCAAGATCTATCTCTTTTTACATGCTTAAATCAAACACACTAAATGCCTAATGCTTTAATGGTTTAGTGAATGGTTTTCCTCTTCATGCTATAACAATCTTAAGGCCATTTGCCAACACATCTAAGTTAATGCTTGTTGGATAAGTTGGTAGTGTGGGCACATGCTTAAATCTTCATTTTCTTCTTCACACTTAATGCTTTGAACTTGATGCTTCTAACAAACATAAGATAAGTGTGATAATCTCGGTTTCTTCTTGGCAAGTTGTTCTTGCCCTTGTGATTTAGTTTCTTTCATAGCAAGCTACATATCTAGTGCTTGGTGGTGAAGTAAATATTTATCTCAGCTATCTTTCAATGCTTTACATGTGTTAATACTCTTCGTTTATAAGCTTAAATCACACACTTACTAAGCTGAAGTGAGTTTCGGTCTTGGCAATAAATCTCACTTTTAAGGCATCTTAAAATCATCAAAACACTCTAAAATACACCTAAAAGTCTACCCAATTGATATATTAACTTAATAGACTTAATAGGGCACTTTAAACCACCATGTTCACCATCTAAAATGGGGATTGAGGAGGGCAACGAAAGGTGATAGGCCGAGGACGGTCTCACGGGGCGAAGGAGCGTCCTTTCCATAAAAAAACAATTTTTCGGGCTGACCTGCAAAGCTAGGGTAGGCCTCGTTGTCTCACTTCTTGAGCATCCAACAATCATTTGGCAACCGGGGGAGGAGGTTTTTGGTGAAACACTTAGTAAGGGTAACTAAAACTTCACAATCTTAAGAAACCCTTAACTCATTAAGTAATCAAACCTTGGGCTTAATCATCTAATAATACTTTGTGGGTTAACCAACTAAAAGTGTTGAATATCTTGATCATTGTGGAATACTTGTGCTTTAATCTCTAGATCTTCTGAGTATCCTTGCGAATGTTGATGATGAACTAAATGTGTTGATGATGATAATGCTTTAATCTTCTTATATCCTGCACATACATATAAAACATGGTTAGCTTGCTACTTTGTACCATTGTATCTTAGCATTCTTTATTGTAAGTACTTGTATCTAGTATTCTTTAGGTCTAATTATTCTTTTGTAAGTAACTTGTAATTCTATTGTAACGAAACACCCTAACATCTAGTTGACCCTTGCCCAACCTTAGGCACTAGTCTTAGTTGACCTAGGGAAAGGTTTTGCTTGACATACTAACCTCTGCATCTTGCATTGTTGCCTTAGCATCATAGGATAGACTCCCTCTAACCTTAAGAAATAAAATCAACTCCTAGAACTTAAATTTTAAATCTTATCTAGAAACTAGGGACTACCCCCCTTGGCTTCCCTAGGAGTGAGCCTAGACGGAAGAGGTTCAGGTCAAAGTGACAACGTGGGCTTTGAACCTAGGCATTGTGCTTCCAAGGACACACTAAGTGAGCAGGATTTAGTTCACGTTTGCAAGTGTGTATAAGGACGTCAACACCTACCATTCCTAGAAATTGAAACAATGTGATGCTTGTATCCTTGGAAAGCATAGCAAACAACCTTTCCATGATTCTACTTCCAGAGCATGTAGAAAGCTTGAATTGAATCATTCTGATTTGTGTGGCCTTATGCATGTTCCTTCTGCAAATGGAAATAAATATAGAATGTCTTTTATTGATGAGGCATCTCAGGGTCTTTGGTTCTGTTGCCGTCCTTATACACACTTGCAAACGTGAGCTAAGTCCTGCTCACTTAGTGTGTCCTCGGAGGCACAATGCCTAGGTTCAAAGTCCATGCTGTCACTTTGACTTGAACCTCTTCCGTCTGGGCTAACTCCTAGGGAAGCCAAGGGGGGTAGACCCTAGTTACTAGATGAGATTAATATTTAATGTTCTAGGAGTTGGTTTTAATTGGTTAAAAGGTCAGGGGGAATCTAGCCTAAGATGTCAATCAGCAAATGCAAGATGCAACTATCTGAGTATGAGAGTCAGACCTTTTCCTAGGGCAACTAAGACTAGTGCCTAAGATTGGGCAATGGGGTCAACTAAGTTAGGGGGATGTTCGTTACAAGATAAGTTACAAAGTATTACAATAAGATAGATACAACTAGACACAAAGAATATATCAGATATACAGATTAAGACTAGATACAAGATATGCAATATACTCACAAGTTTGCTCGCATGTGCAGGAATTAAAGATACATAAGATAAAGAAATCAACACATGAAGCCAAGCACGCTCACAACAGATAGAGCTCCGTTGGACTGCTTTTCAATGGCCAAGAGACGCAAATCACTCAAGACCCAATCAAGAGAATGCCTCCAGGTGGATGCGCACTTCTTGAAGGATCACACCACGAGATAAAGGAACAGAGTAAAGATGAAAGCTTTGAAAGTAAAGTGCTCCAGATGAAGAGATATAACCACTTAGATGTTTATTCTACAACAGATTAATTAACTTGCATATGACAGTGAGACTAGTGAGCTTGCAAGTATGTAACTGCATTGCTTGATGTTGTAGACCGAAAATTGAATTAAGTGGTTAAGTGTGAGATTAATTTTAGCCCTATCTAGGTGTCAACCCCAAACTCTCCTCCCCCTATTACCAAGTGGTTGCTGGATGCTCAAGAAGTGAGGCAACGAGGTCTACCCTAGCTTCACAGGTCAACCCTAAGGCCGAGTACTCCGGAAAATTTCTGTGGCTTTCCTCAAAACCCCAGTTTTTAAGTGGCGAAGATGGCGAGTTAAGGTGTCCTATTAAGTCTAATTAATGAATTTTAGATCTAAGAGCTAAATATTGTGAAGTGTGATTGAGTGCTTGTAGCTTGCTCAACAAAGTTACAAAAATATTGAAAATTGAAAGATGTGAAGGCTGATGCCTTTAGACAAAGAATTGCAAGTTAAATTTTAGTTTCCGGAAAAGGCCTTGGGGACCCAAACCAGAATTAACGAGAGTTCTTAGTTATTATATTGCAAATGTGAAGTGCGAGAACTAAAAGTAACTTGCGGAATTGTAAAAGGTTGATTAATTGAGCTTTTATGAAACCACTGTTAGCATGCGCATGTGTAATATAAAGATTAGATAAACTGAACTTGCATGCAACGGAAAATAACGATTTAATCTAAAGCCACCACGGGCTCTATAAGCTAGAATGTGTGATGAAATCTACTCTAGATTATTTTAAGTTAAGCATGCATGTAGAAATCACGACTAATCTAGCTAAGCTTGCAACGCAAAGACTGAAAGGAAAGCAAGCCGCTTGGGTACAACTCCTTCGGGCTTGCGTTTACAGTATTTTGGAGTAGATTGGAAGAAGAAAACGTTACCCAGTGAGAGGAGCTGTTTGGAGGATGTGTTGTGCATGTGATTTGGGCAGCATGCCCTCTTGTCCTGGTAAGAACCTGCAAAAATCAGCAAGCTATTGCTTGCTGATTTGAGCTGCAACACACTCAGAAAATGTTATGAAATCTTTGTTTTTAGGCAAAGATTTCGTGCATACAAGAGCCAAAAAATTTAAAGATTTTAGGTGACCTACCTAAGCATGTCAGCGACCGAAATGAAGAATGAGAAAAGGTGAACAATATCAGAAATAACTTGGAGTGTATGCAAGAAATAAAAGTAAATCCGTGCTTGGACTTAGCCCAATATCCTCTCTTTGAAGTGTCCTGCAAAGCTTAAACAAAATGTGAGACAAAGATAAATAATGATGGCATATATGAATAATTAAAACTAATTTTAATCATTAGTACATGCAGATCAAATAAGTTAGCAATTATACAATCACTAAACTTAGTTAAGTAAAATACTTTACCCAACAATCTCCCTATAATCACACCAATATTTAAAACAAAACGATTTCACCTCATATGCATGCAAAGAGCCCAGACAAATCTTGAGATCCATGTATCCTCCAAAGCATTTCCTTTATTATCCAAATGGAAGAAGTTGTAGCAACTAATTGCTACAAGTTCTTCAATAGCCACACCAATGAAGAGAAGTGACAATAATGAT
>JASDQU010739186.1:369287-381367 GCA_032191745.1 Picea mariana | reverse complement strand
CTCTTACATGATAGAATCCAATGGAAACATTGCAATCCTGCCAATCTTGAAATCCTGAAAACCGTTAAGTCTGCTGAATTTTGAATGGGACCTAAAATTCTACTTTCTCCATATGAATTCCAATGAGGTTGGAACCACTCTCAAACATCCTGAAACAATTAATGGTAATGTTAAAAATTTAAGTAAAAGGATGAAAATGAAAGATAAAGGAGAATGTCACTTTTAATATTACCATTTAAGAATTTAATATTACCATTAATTACTAGGGCGGGTAAAATGGAGGGGGTGGGGATCTCTTTAAAAAGAATTAGTAAGGCAAAATAACCCTTAGTTGCACGCTAAAACACCTCACAACTGCAACTTGCATGAGAAAACATGAGCCAGGGTCCTTTTCTGAGCAGGACACGTGTCCTATTTTCAAAACACGCATGTCTTGTGAACATGACACGTTCTAAACCAGTATCCGACACGTGTCCTACCGTTTGGTGTCCGACACGTAGGATTCGCGACACGAGGGGGGGTTGGACGTGTCAAGTGACTTAGCCCTCTAGGTTTTTCTAGCTTTTGCCACCTTTTGTTATTGATGTTTGGGTAGCATCAGGCAGACATACTCCCGGGATTGGTCATGGTGATTTGATTAGTGTTGAATGGCCCTGGCATAGTCTTTGAAGGACAAAAGACTCGAGGTTTTGATGGTTCTCCAGGAGGTAGTATCGGGCAGACATTCACTCACAGGGGTGTACCTGTGGTGAATGGCCCAGGTGTAGTCTTCAAAGGACAGAAGACTTGAGGTGCTAGTGTTCCTCCAGTGTATTGTAGCATCGGGGAGACATTCACCCATAGGGGTGTACCTGTGGTGAATGGCTTGGTAAGCATCGGGCAGACGTTCTCCTAGATTGGGCTGCAGACCAAGGGAGATAGGATACATTTATCACAAGGGTGTACTTGTGGTAAACGGGCCCAGGCATAGTCCTTTCCTTGATCATGACAAGTGATATGAACTTGAGGTGCTTGAGGTGCTTTCCACGTATCAAATAGCATCGGGCTGGCATTCACTCATAGGGGTGTACCTGTGCTGAATGGCCCTAGTGTGGTCTTTGTCCTTAGTCATGGTGATTTGACAAGAACGGGTATAAGACCCGAGGTGCTAGACACAGTTGTGTGGAGATGGATCATTAACATGGCTCATGAGAAACTTTTCTATGAAAGAAAAAATCCAAGAAGACAAGGAAATGTCAAGAAAACCATTGAAGAAGAATCCAAAGAGCACAAGAAGAAAATAGAAGACAAAAAGATCAAGTCGGCTCCATTGAAGCATTGAAGAAATACTTGAAAAAGAAACAAAAGAAACAAAATAAAGTTAAAGGATAAAAATGACAATTCGGCCCTGCCAGTAAAATAAGGTGACTTGATTAGTATAAATAAATGCAAGTTCATTTAATTATTACACATTCACTCAGCTCCTCATCCAGTGCGCAACTCTATTAGCAGTTGAAGTAGCAATTCCAGCGAATTCTTCAAGGAGCATTTTAGCAGTTGTTTTGGTGGTGCATTATCTTTGTCCAGTGATGCGCCATGCTTGAGGGTTCTTCCTCACACTAGGGTGAAACTTTCTATGTGCTTGGATTCTTCATTTTTCTGGTGATGTATTTGTGAACTTGGATTAAATTTCTTCTAGAGAAAAGTTTGTTTGGTTTTTTTCCTGAGTTCAGGTTTTCCCAGGATAAATCTTGTGTCTATTGTGCATGGCTATCTCTCTATGATTCTGTTATTTCCGCTGCAGTTTTTATTCCAGTTGAAGTTTTTAGTGTGTAATTATTCTATGATAACAGTGGTATTACAATCTGTTTGAAATCATAAGGTAATAATTATCAGATATGGAAATTAGAAAATTCAACATGGATCAGAGCTTTGTTAAGATTTGTCGTTGCACAATCCAAGATTTGTCGCTGCACATGAAATTTGCCACTGCACAGATCTGCACTTGTCAAGCTCGTTGAACACTGATTGTTAAGTCGTTGGGACTAACTCCACCAAAAATCAACTCTCCTTGCTCCAGCACATCTACTGCACCTCTCAGATTGACATTCCGTCAAAGTTGAGATTTTAGGATTTTCAAGCTTATTGACATTTTCCTAGACATTGAACCTTCTGTTTTAGATTTTGTGATTTATTCTTGTCAAGATGGTGGATAGTCTAAGAGTGGAGGCAACAGTGGTGATGTCTGCTACAGTGTATGACAGCTCGAAATCAAATGGAATAGCAACAGCAAGACTCCAGGTTTGCATATCAGGTTTAATATTTTTTATTGTTGCATCTGAAGTGAATACTGTAACTGGGAAAGCAATCTTTAGAGGTCTATTACTGATGAGTACTTATCAAATGTTTAGTAACACTTGAATATTGTCGGTAAGATGATCATTATGTAAATGCTCATTGTTTAGTACTAATGATGCACTTGTTTGAAAGTTGAATTGATCTCTTCTCTAGCCTAGTAACCCTATGGACATTACAGTGGTTCCTATCCCTTTGGGCAGGGTTAAATTACATGGAGGATACCATGGAGATGTTCTTGTTTTTTTCTTGTTCCGGGCAAGTTACCATGGAGGAATGATTGGTCACAACACTAGAAAAGTGTTGTTCCTGTTCTTGTTCTTGTTCTTGTTCCGGGCAGGTCACAGGTGCTTTGAGAAGGAGCTATAGTGACGGTTGCAGGTGGCAACAAGTTAGATGCTTTTTGGTTTGAGACATGGAGCAGATTGTCCAGACAAGGAGTTGTCTACATGACATTATACATCCATATATCGAAGGAGAAGAGGACGAAGTTAGAACCTTATGGAAAGAATGGTACTTTTGTGGAATACAGAGTATCTCATTTGGAGATTGATAGTGAGGAGCAGGAGGCTCCAAAGGATGATGGTACACATCTCTCTAGTCCAGTTTATCATCCTTCAGACTATCAAGAGGATTCAGTAGAGCCAGCGGGGCCAGTGGATCTACCTAGAGATGTTGTAGTGACCAGGAAGAGGCCAGCTTGGCTTCGTGACACTTTGCAGGATGCAAAGAGGCATGCAGCTCCCCATGATACCTTCGGGCAGAGAAAATGACCTCAGAGATTCTCAAGCTACATGGAGTCACGTCATTGATTTCAAACCTTCCAATTATGAGGAGCAGGTGGCTCCACCAGTGGTGAGGCAAGTGGCCCCATCAAGTACCATCTCAGAGGGAGCCAGATGGAGTCAACCCTTAGGATCCATTAGGGAGAAGCAGCCTCCCAAAACAGTTCATAGGAGATCAGACTTCAGAGGAAGTCAGTAGGTGCAGAGGGAGCAAATGGCTCTGGAGATTGTACAGACTCAAAGGGAGCCAAGTCTCAGAGGGAACATGCGAGGACTCAAAGGGAGTCGGTCAGCTCAGAGGGAGAGTCGATCATTCAGAGGGAATTCCCCCTCAAGTTTAGGTGGGACATCTTCAATGACTGAAAGACAGGCGTCATGAGTTGAGGAGGCCAGACAAAAGCTTCAGAGGCAAGAGGCTTCCAAGAGATGTGAGATCTCCAGGGAGGATCCGTTTGTTTTAGCAGGGTTTGCTTCAATGACAAAGGGAGTTGGAATCAGAGTTTGAAATGAAGGATCTTGGCTTGATGAATTATTTCTTGGGATTGGAGGTGTGGCAGAGATCAGGCGAGATCTTCCTTAGACAAGTGAAGTACAAAGTTGATATCTTGAGCAGATTCGGTATGATGGACTGCAAGTCCATGGCTACACCTATGATGACAAATCTAAAAAAGTTGAGTGATTCCGCTTCAGATTCAGGTTTGGTGGATCTCACTATGTACAAACAAATGATTGGATCCTCGATGTACCTAGTTAACACCAAGCCAGATATTTGCTTTGCAGAGAGCACTCTGATCCAGTTTATGGTTGAGTCGAAGCACTTCCATTGGGTTGCAACAGAGCATGTGTTGAGGTACCTGCATGGTACAATTGGATATGGTCTGAGATATGTCTCGGGTGATGAAGTGAGGCTGCAAGGATATACATATTCTGATTGGGAGTACGGTGGACAAAAAGAGCACCTTGGGGTGTTGCTTTAGCGTGAGATCAGCTATGATATCCTGGTTTACCAGGAAGCAGACTTCTGTAGCACTCAGTACAGCAGAGGCAGAGTATATCGCAGCCAGTGTCGCAAGTCGCGAAGCAGTATGGCTTCAGAAGCTTCTTGCAGGACTATTTGATTAGGAACTAGAGATCAAATATCATTTTCATCCAAGACATGGTATAGAAGGGAGTAGTGAACCTCCAATACACATCCACAAATGAGCAGATTGCGGATCATCCGAGATATGGTACAGAAGGGAGCAGGGAAGCTCTAGTACACATCCACAGATGAGCAGATTGTGGATCATCTGAGATATGGTACAGAAGGGAGCAGTGAAGCTCCGGTACACATCCAAGCCGATGGACAGATGAGTAGCATCGGGTAGACATTCTCCCAGAGTGGTCATGCTGATTTGACTTAGGAGAATAATACATTCACTCACAGGATTAGCCATGTTGCTTTGGCTAGTGGTGAATGGACCAGGTGCATTCTTTCTCCTATTCGTCATGATGATTTGAGTAGGAGTGAAAAATACTCAAGGTGCTCCAAAGACAAGCTTGGTGTGATGCAGAATGTCTCCCTCGCTGAGAGGGAGTGTTGATGTTTGGGCAACATCGGGCAGACATTCTCTCGAGATTGGTCATGGTGATTTGACCAGTGGAGAATGGTCGTGGTATAGTCTTCGAAGGACAGAAGACTAGAGGTGTTGATGGTTCTCCAGGAGGCAGCGTCAGGCAGACATTCACTCACGGGGGTGAACATGTGGTGAATGGCCCAGACATAGTCTTCAAAGGACAAAAGACTCGAGGTGCTAGTGTTCCTCCAGTGTGTGGTAGCATCGGGAAGACATTCACCCACAAGGGTGTACTTGTGGTGAATGGCCCTAGTAAGCATCGGGCGGACCTTCTCCTATATCGGGCTGCAAACCAAGGGAGATAGGATACATTTATCACAAGGGTGTACTTGTGGTAAATGAGCCCAGGCATAGTCCTTTCCTTGATCATGACAAGTGATACGAACTCGAGGTGCTTGAGGTTCTTTCCACGTGACAGATAGCATCGGGCTGACATTCACTCACAAGGGTGTACCTGTGGTGAATGGCCTTAGTGTGGTCTTTGTCCTTAGTCATGGTTATTTGAAAAAAATGGGTATAAGACCCGAGGTGCTAGACACAATTGTGTGGAGATGGATCATCAACATGGCTCATGAGAAACTTTTCTATGAAAGAAGAAATCCAAGAAGACAAGGAAATGTCAAGAAAACTATTGAAGAAGAATCCAGAATGCATAAGAATAAAATAGAAGACAAAAAGATCAAATCGGCTCCATTGAAGCATTGAAGAAACACTTGTAAAAGCAACAAAATAAACAAAATAAAGTTAAAGGACAAAACTGACAAGTCGGCCCTGCCATTAAAATAAGGTGACTTGATTAGTATAAATAAAGGCAAGTTCATTTCATTATTACACATTCACTCAACTCCTCAGCTAGTGCGCAAATCTATTAGCAGTTGTAGTATAGTTGCAATGGCAATTCCAGTGAATTCTTCAAGGAGCATTTTAGCAGTTGTTTTGGTGGTGCGCTATCTTTGTCCAGTGATGCGCCATGCTTGAGGGTTCTTCCTCACACTAGGGCGCAACTTTCTATGTGCTTGGATTCTTCATTTTTCTAGTGATGTATTTGTGAACTTGGATTAAATTTCTTCTAGAGAAAAATTTGTTGAATTTTTCTCCCAAGTTCAGGTTTTCCCAGGATAAATCTTGTGTCTATTATGCATGGCTATCTATCTGTGATTCTGTTATTTTCACTGCAGTTTTTATTCCAGTTGAATTTTTCAGTGTGTAATTATTCTATGATAAAACAATGGTATTAAAATCTCTTTGAAATCATAATGTAATAATTATCAGATCTGGAAATTACAAAATTCAACATTTGTTAATCACAGGTCGTATGTTAGGTGGGTGGCACTTGTCCCTTGTTTTGTCTCTCCCTTTCGCTTGCCACTTAGCATTTATTAGCCCCCTCTCACTCCAATGGAAAACATTTCCATATTTTTATATTACCTTACATTTTTATATTACATCAGGGCCTCATGATCTCAGGTCAACTAAAGAAAACAAAAATATCCCTAAGCTAATTATACTCACTAGTGGGGCCTTGGCCTTTATCTCCCACTAGAAACTTCACAAGGTCATACAGCTTAACTTCATATGTATAACATATATAATATAAGGTGCTCTTTTTTACGACGGCTTGGCACCATATGCAAAAAATATGTACATCACATTTACACCATGATCCATGTACAAATGACGGTCCCAAAATGGGGTATTCCAAATTAGATTCCTCAAACGTTTCCATGTATGAGAAAGTTTTAGAACAAGGAATACCAGCCTGAGCTAATGTACCAAAAGTATGATAAGCAAGCAAAAATGGCCGAGAGGAGGTAAAAATTAAAATAGATGGAGAAGGTTAGGTGGAGCATTTATGTGCATGGTAGTGAGGTGTCCAACATTCCCTCTAGGCCTTTCTAGCTCTTACTGTCTTTCGCTAATCATAAGTGGTAGGTTAAGAGGGTGCCACTTGTCCCTTGCCTTGTCTCTCCCTTTCCCTTGCCACTTGTCATCTCATAGCCTTCCTTTCACTCCAATGGAAACCATTTCCATGTTGTCATATTAGCTTACTTTCTAAGATTACATCATGGCCTCATGATCAACTTAGGAAAAACAAAAATATCCCTAAGTAAGCTAATTATACTCACTATTAGGGCCTTCACCTTGAGCTTCCACTAGGAACTTCACAAGGTCATACAACTTAGCTTTGAATATATAACAGATACAATATAAGGTGCCCTTTTATAACACTTAGCACCATAGGAAAAAATTAGGCATTTACATCACGATCCATGTACAAAATGAGGGTCTTAAAATGGGGTATTACATTCCCCAAACATTTCCAATTATGAGAAAGTTTTAGAACAAGGAATACCAGCCTGAACTAGTGTACCATGTCACTAGCCCTCAAAGTATGAAAATGAGGGGGACTAAGATGAAGTTTTCAGGAGTGGCTGCTAGCCAGAAGGAATGGCCACAAGCCTGTGGATCAAACAAAGATCTGGTACCACTTGTGATGTACCTTATGGTATTCATGGTGTTCCATAGGCATTCATAAGTAGAGGCACAACATCATACAGTCCAATGGAGAGAAATACATATATTAAATGTAAAGTTTCAAAGGTATGGTGATATGCAGTCAAGAATGCTTTCATATATATATGACCTAAGTGACATGACTCCTCGTAGCAACTATTAATGTAAATAATAGTGATTAGGTCTATTACTTGAGTTGTGCAGTTTGGAAAAACAAGAACAGAGATAGAAATTAGAATGTGTGTGACATTCATAAGTCACTCACATGACACACACGTGAACACACAATTGTTGGACATATTGTCATTGATGTCAACAGCCGATGTCATTACATTATAATGATGAGTTGGTATGAACAAAGAGCAGAAAATCCATGTACAGAAGGACTAACAAATTAAGAGCTCAAGAGGGTTAGCGACTAAAGATCAGAAACTCAGAAGAGATGACGCACATGAAGCTCAGAAGGGAAAGCGCATTGTAGAAACACGATCAGATCAAGTCATGACCGTTGGATACGCAAGCGCCAGATCAAGGGCAGGGATCGATTGCGGAGAACGAAGAGAGAATTAAACAACGCGTTAATTCCAATCCCACAATTAGTCTAGACCGCCAGATTACAAGAGAAGGACCGTTGAAGGACTGGTCAACAATCAGATCAAGTCATGACCGTTGGATATGCAAGCGCCAGATCAAGGGCAGGGATTGATTGCAGAGCGCGAAGGGAGAATTAAACAACGCGTTATTTCCAATCCCGCAATTAGTCTAGACCGTCAGATCTCATCAATTCAAAGATCGACGACTGTGGTTGATCCACCAACAATCGCACAACTTCAATTGTGGAGTTTGGGCAACAGGCTAAACCACGCGGAAGTTACGGTTCCGCAATCCACACCGATCGTCGATGGTCACCCGCCAATAGATCTACGGTTGGCATCAGTTCCACTACCAAATGAGCAATTTCCATTGCGGAACTCGACGATAGTTTTAAACGCCGTGCTAGTTGAGGATCCCGCAATCATCCCTGATCATTGATCTGCTCCGAGAGCATTCCCAACCATCGGATCAAGGCAAGTAGAAGGATAGGATAAGCAAAGACGAAGGTCAGAGCCCCGAAGTCCCGAAGTGAATGAGGACCATCAGATCTAGACAATACATGATGGTCGTTGGATCAGAATAATGGTCAACTTCGGTGCTGACCACTTCAGCGAAAAAGGATTCAGAACATATGAGTTCACTCGAAGGCCGAAGTTCTGTAGTCACTCTCAGCTGTCGATCTGAGACACATTTCGGGAGTTAGGACAATCGTTAGGTCCGGGAGAAGAACACGTGCCACATGAGAAGATCCACGTCAGCAAGGACACATGGCACAATCAGATGATGACAAGTGTCAAAGTGCAGTTGGCATTTCAGGTATGAGTAAGTCACGAATATAAGTGACATGTGGCAGCCACTCGGTCAGTGCCACATCAACAAGTGACGTCAGCAAGTTACATCACTCCAGGAGTTTGTACTTCGAGAGTTTCACCACCAGCGAATACCCGAAGTCCCGAAGTTCATCATGCAAATCAAATCCAACCGTCCGATCTACTTCGGCGAAATGAACTACGAAAGATTGAAGGACTGTGAAGGAGAAATCACCCGAAGCACCAAAGGCCGAAGTCAATGCTAACCATTGATCTACTTCGGGAGCGTTCTCAACCAATGATCAAGCGTAGTGGAAGGATAGCGTAAGTGGAGGTGTTAACCGACAGCAAGCGGTCACCACCGTTTTATGACTTATTCGGTAGGTAATCCCTCCGGGGGAACTGCTACTCCAGAAAAGCCGAAGTTTCGAAGTAAATGAGAACCGTCCATCTCATCGTGACATTAAAATGTGATCGTTGATTTTGATAAGTGATCAAGAACTCGCTTGTCTTAGCGCTTGGTCACCACCTGCGGTCGTATGGAATAAAGAAACAAAGGGCGAAAGAAGAGGCGACGCTTAAATTAATAAGCCCGTGGTCCTGCGCCTATGGTCATATATAAATGGTTTGAAGGAAACGCCTCTACAGAATTTGATTTCTACAATATTTGCAAAGACATGAAATTAAGTTAAAAGAAATCGATCCATACCTCTAATCGATTAATGAAAAGCATTTTCATTAAATTGAAAAGGCTTCTCGATAATATTTGAATAAAGAAAAACAAACAAGATTATTGTTAATGAAGAGGTGAGATGGTCCAAACAAAGGGACACAACGTTTCATAGCTCACACCAGTTGGAAGAGTATATAAACGAGAAAGAGTGATGAGAAGAAAGTGTATCTGCAGTCCAGATAAGAAGATCAAAACAGAAGCAGAGTCCAAGAAGAAGAATTTTTGGTTCTTATGAAGTGAGGGTGGAAGGGAGGAGCATGGAAGGATTCATATCCTTACTAAGCAAATTGTAAAAGATAAGGGAATCGGAGCTTCCTAGGGTTGGTTCCCTAAAGACGAGGGAGTTGGTGCTTCCTAGAGTTGGTGACCTGAAGAAGGGGATCTGTGTCTCCTAGAGTTGGTGCTCTAAAGAGGATTGGTGTCCTTCACTATTCTTTATAAAACCTTGTAATTGATGTTAAATATATTTATATAATTGATTTTGCATACAATTCATTGTTGATTTTTTGTGGTGATCAATAAAATAAAAAAAGTAATTGTTAATTGTTAAGAAGGGGTAATATTGATTCACCCCCCCCCTCTCAGTATTCCAACAATTGGTATCAAAGAGGATGCTTTCAGTGTTGAGATTTGGGTACCTTGGAAAGTGGTCCCCATGTGCTTGTGAGTCTCTAAGCACAAAGGGGGAAGACTTTTACCCTTGTACTATGTACTGTGTCTAATTTCACTTTGACTTAGGAGATTTAAGTCAAAGTGGCATTTGGTCATTTTAGCCTAAAGTGACAATTAATTCACAATGTGGGTGAATTAATAGACATAAAGTGAGAATTATGGAAACTATGGAAACTTAAGTGAAGTGGGTTTTGAGTTGATATTTATGTGAGATGATCTCAACCATTGATTAGGGATGAGATGAGATGATCTCATCCATCCATCATTTAGGTTTCCTTATGCTTCCTAAAGGAGGGCGCAAGGGGCAAAGGAGGCTTCATTCCTTGTTATGTTCACTTAGGGAGAAGGAGAAAGGGCAAGAGGATGAGAACAGTTGCATTGGGAGAGGAGAGCTTGGGCGCATTCTTCCATGGAGAGAGGCATCTAGCTTAGGCCTCAGTTATTTGATGGCGATCACATCTGCTAGGAGGAAGGCTCACCATATGAGTGGATGCACAGCTACCTGGTGGCAGTTTCGCTTGGAGGAAGCCAGTTCTGACTGGTTCAATGGAGAGGCAACACAGGAGAGCACATTCCTGTGGAGGGATTTCTTCATTGGGTCAAAGAGGAAGGAGAGCGCTTCATTTCAGTGGAGAGAGCAACAAAGGGAGAGGGCGCACCTGAGCTTGGGCGCATATCTCATTGGATCTTGTGGCAAGGCTCGTGAGGAGCTTGCTATGTATACATGTTCCTTTGTATTGTATTACTTGTTGTATCTCATGCTTTGATCATCATTATATAGACATATATCCCAAACTGGTTTTCCCCGAGGGGGTTTTATCCAGGATCATGTTGACCAAAAATACCTATGTCAAAATTATGCATGCTCAGAAGTGTAGATCAACATTTTAAAGTTCAAAGATCTAGAGGTAGTGTTATGTGTTTTAATGTATTATGCATGTGCTAACATTGAGTAAAGAAAACACTTGCAAGGGCACCTTAAAAAGAGCACTTAACCATTAAACATTAAGCAGAAAGTTTGGTGACTGTTTGTTGTCCTAAAACAGCAAGAGAAGACAGCCACATAGTTGAAAGTTGGAGCCAATCTGTGGTCAAAGACAGACCCAATTGGCAAACTCATAAGAGCTCAGAAAATCTACATTCAGCACAGTCTAACAACTGAAAGGTAGATCCTGAAGATGGATCAACAAGAGGGAATGTCTAACAACAAAGCACCATTGTTCAATGGAGGAGGCTATGCTCCATGGAAAATAAGAATGAAAAACTTACGTTGGCTCTTGGTTTTGATATCTGGCAATCTGTTGTAGATGGTTACACTGCACCAACTGCTCCACCCAAAGACGTTGCAAGAAAGAAAATCTGTAATGACAACTCAAGAGCAGTTAATGGAATTCTAGGAGGGTTGACTAATTCTATATGTGTGAAGGTTATGCATTGTAAATCAGCCAAAGAAATCTGGGACAAGTTGGAGGTTGTATATGAAGGAAATGACATAGTCAAGGAAGCCAAACTACAGACCTATAGAACTCAGTTTGAAAATCTGAAAATGAAAGAAGAAGAAAATATTGATGAGTACTTTCATAGAGTAGATGAAGACGTTAACTCAATCAGAGCGGCAGGAGAAGAAATTACAAATAAACCTATTGTGCAAAAAATACTAAGGTCATTACCTATGAGATATGATGCAAAGATTTCTACAATTGAAGATAGATCTGATCTAAATACACTGACAGTTGATCAGCTTCATGGAATTTTTACAGCATATAAAATGAGAACAGGGAATGATAAATCAGGAAAAGATGAAATAGCCTTTAGAGCATCTAAGACAAAGATGAGGCAGGAGCAAAAGGCCAATGATAAGTTATCAGATATATCAGATGTAGAAGAGGCCAACTTTATAAAGAAACTCCAGAAAGGAGTTGGAAAATATAAAGGAAAGTTACCTTTCAAATGTTTCAACCAGTGTTGCACGAAGCGGGAGCGTGGGAAGCATCATTTTCCAAAAATCCTCGAAAGCGAAGCG